>CAUYLG010012841.1:0-202925 GCA_963573385.1 Cacajao melanocephalus | reverse complement strand
CTTTGCAGGGACATGGATAAAGCTGGCAACCATCATTCTCAGCAAACTGACACAAGAACAGAAAACCAAACACCACATGTTCTCACTCATAAGTGGATGTTGAACAATGAGAACACATGGACACAGGGAGGGGAACATCACTCACTAGGGCCTGTTAGAGGGTAGGGGAACTAGGGTATGGATAGCAAGGGGTGGGGGAATTGGGGAGGGATAACATTAGGAAAAATACCTAATGTACGTGATGAGGGGATGGATGCAGCAAACCACTATGGCACGTGTATACCTATGTAACAAACCTGTACGTTCTGCACATGTACCCCAGAACTTAAAGTCTATATATATATATATATATATGTAAATATATATATAATTAAAATAATTTACTACCTATAATTGCACTGTTGAAGGTTTTTATTGGGCATTACATTTTCTCTTCTAAATGTTTACTAATATTTTCAATAAAAAACACTGTTTACTTTGAAATAAATACTCAAAATCCCTAAATACATGTGCTTGTTGATGAGGTTCCTTTCTTATAACTATGTTGCTTTCTCTCTTTAATTTTTTTGTTTGTGCTGTCCTGCTGCCTCCTTATTAACACTTTAAGTTTATTATGCATAAATAAGGAAAAGCTCTCCTTAGTTTCTCTCTTTAGTGTCATCAGCAGCCATTGTCATATTAAGAGTTCTTCTGGGCCTTCCAAGATGCACAATAATGATAACGATAATAGCTTCCATTTATTGAAAACTTACTAAGCACTTTGTGTACTCTTTCACAAAAGCACTGAGACATTTATCATTAATATACCTTTTAAAAGAGGCAACTGAGCCTCATAGAGAATAGAGATGAAGTGGCTTTGAATTAAGCATCTAACTCACAGTCATATTTATGGTAAAGGACAGAGCCAAGATTTGGATCTAGATAATCTTTACTTCAGTTCTACACTCAGATATTAGGTTATCCTGAGCCCAGTAAAACTACTGAGTCTCACCATGGTTTGGTGAAGGCAATTCAATCTCTATATTGCATCTGTTTTCATTTACGCTTAAGATAAGTTAGCATACAACTACTATTGATAAATTTTAGTACAGCCAGTCTCCTGAGACTTGCTAAATGATGAGTCATCAAAGAACACTTCAGAAAGGTCCATGCTTTCTTATCTCTGTGCAACAGCAGTATAGCTCACTCAGTATATAAGGGTCCAATGTTCTAGGTTTGAGACCTAGGTCTACTTCAAAACCCCTCAAAACCAGGGGACAATGGGCTGCTTCAGTTATAACATCTATAAAATAAAGTTAATAGTTGTACTTTCTTTACAGGATCATGGTAAAAATTAAATGCCAAGTTCTTTGAAGAATACTAGGCACATACGTATCTAAAAATTTTTTATCTGATAGTATTATCTCAGTTGACCCTTGAGGTTATGGGTACTGATCCCCTCTCATAGTTGAAAATTCATATTTAACTTTTGACTCCCCAAAAACTTAACTACAAAGAGCCTACTGTTGACCAGAAACCTTACCAAAACCCTAAAATGTTGATTAACACCTATTTGGCATGTCATGTGTATTAAATACTGTATTCTTATGATAAAGTAAGCTAGAGAAAAGAGAATGTTATTAAGAAAACAATAAGGAATAGAAAATACATTTACTATTCATTAAGTGGAAGAGGATCATCATAAGGCCATTATCCTTACTGTCTTCATTTTTAGTAGGCTGAAGAGAAGGAGGAAGATCAGGGGTTAGTCTTGCTATTTCAGGGGTGGGAGAAGCGCAAGAAACTCCACATATAAATGTACCTTTGCAGTTCAAATCTGTGTTGTTCAAGGGTCAACTGTACTATTATTATCTTGTTTTCATAAAAATTCTCATAGTTCTTCCTCAGAAAGACAATAATAACTAAATTGATATCCAAAATAAAGTAACTATTTTAGAAATAAAAGAGTAACAACAATAATATGGCATAAGATTTTTTCTTGGGCCCATACTAAATGCCAGGCAATAATCATTTGAATAGGAAGAAACTGAAACCAGTCTGCTTCCTGAACTCAGAAAGGCTTGATGACAATGAACTCCAGAGAGACATGAGGAATCCCACTGATGGGGTTCAGGACATGGTACTCTAAAATATGGCACCTTGGCATCTGAATAAACAGCAGAAGTAGGAAGGACACTCACCTTCCCTTGTCCATCTTTTCTGAAAAATGTCCTAAAACCCAAGAATGAGTTTCAGACCCTCCCCTGAAGCGGATCTTAGACCCTCATTTTAGATAGAGTTGCCCTTCTAATACCCAGAGAAAACAAGTGTCCTTATCTCTGAAGACCAAGAGTCATAGAGACGAATGTGAACAAATAGGCCTTGCTAAATTTCCCTCCAGTTTATGACCATTAGGTCACACTCTTTAATCATATTTCTATATGTCTATACATTCTTCATCAAACCTAGCATAAAAGTCTACAAGTTTAACTGTTTCTTCAGGTCATCATCTTCTTGTGAAGCCTGCCATGTCACATCAAACTTGTATTAAAGAAACGTATATCTTTTTTTCTTATTTATCTGACTTTTGTTATAGGGAGCCTCAGCTCTGAATTTAAGATAGAGAGAAGAAAATAAAAATTTCATTTTCTGTTCCATCCAGTTAAATATACGGTTGCCCAATTCCTCCCCAACCCCACTGTTTGAGCCAGCTTTCACAGGGTGAGGCCTAGTTATCTGTATTTTGATAAGATCCCTATATGATTTTTATTATATCCAAACCTGGGAACCTTTAGTCATATAAAATATTTCAGGGGAGCTCAGTTAACAGAGGGAAGTAAGTTGGTAGATGAATGCTGAAGCCATAAAGTCCTCCTGGAGAGAAAGAAACGTGGCAAGTCAGAGGGGAGACACTTGGAAATCAGGTAAGACATCTTTGGGGTTGACTCAGATGATCCAGTCTCCCTGAGATGCATGTGAAGTGCTGCTGGTAATACTCTAGTAGAGCCTCAAGAGCAAGAGACTGTCCAGACCGTCTTCCAGTTAAGTAGTCAGAACCCTCTACATTGGAGAAGGTCATTTCTCTAACTAACATGGTTACTCCAGAAACTAAAGAGATATATAGAACGCTCTAATTTAAGTAATTTATAATTTGGCCCACCACTCTAAACCAGTTTAAGTTTATATATGGCAATTCTCAAAGAGACAGACATCGATTTTTTACTTACCAAGAGCCTTCAAAGAAACGCTGATGTAGTTCATTCACAGCAAACTGCATTAAAAATAAACAAATGGCAACCAAAATATATATTTTATTTTTACCATGTAAATAAAAATAAATTTTATTTTTGGACCGCACCTCCAAAATAAAACAAGACTGAAAAAGCTCCTCACATTTTCCTCATGACTAATCTCTCCAAGTTTCCTCCTTTTACTTGTAGAATGAAGACCTCTGAAGTTAAATGGAATCTCAGAAATAATCATAAGGAACTTAGTATTTTCTGCAGTAAGAACAGTGGCCCAATGACATTAACTGCCTTTGTTTCTATCCTTATATCTACGCATTTTTACCGAAAACAACAGCATTCTTCCTGAGGCTAATGTCTATTTTTGTTTTCCTTGTCTGAATTTTTCTTCAGGAAGAAACAAAGAGCAAAAGCGTTTTAGTAAAACTTTCTTATTTATAGCCCACAAAGCCAGTCTTCTTTCACTAATTCACCTTTCTGTTTAGATTCATTCTTGACTACATTTCTTTCCCTCAGGTGCCTGAGGACACACTTCTTCCCTCTGAGCTCTGATCTGAAGCCAGCAATGTTGTTTTCTGTGTTTCCCACAGCCCCTCACCTGCACCTCTTTATTTGTGCTTTTGGGGGAGCTCTTTTGTTTTAGATAGAGTGTCTTTTTTTCTTTTTCTGCTCACCATTTTTTAATGTCTGCATCCAAATAACTGACATTAAAATGTCTGTCTCCAGAATGCATTAAACGTTATGATCTTTTGCACTTTGACCCACTTTGTCCATTCACTACTCCTTTAAACCATCTCTGCACATCCAATCTGATGCTTAAGAGCTCTCAAGATTCATAACATCTTTTTCTTAGGCATCCTACTTATTTACAACATGCTTTCAGCATGTCCTTATAAAATAGGCAAATAGCTCACTCTAGAACCACTTCTCATAATTTAGCTTCACCTTTACACCTACCTGTCTATCTTCAGTAGACGTCTATTTTTTCCCTTTCAGCCTCTCTCCCGGCCATGGGTCTCTAAAAGAAATACATAGCCTGGCTCAGCTGCCACCTAGTTGTAAAAATTCACACATCTGCTAGTTAGTCTCTCTCTGTTAGCCTTTTGCAAAGAAAGACTGTAGAAAATGGATTTTCTAATAGATATGTGCCAAGCTTTTTTTTTAAGTAACAGTTTTTTAAAAATGCCTTCCAATTACATTTTCTTAGCAAATCATATGCTATTCTGTTTCTAAAGTTTTCTAAGAGACTACACGAAATAATAAAATGATGATTTTTAATGTGTAAGTCATTTGATACAAATTAGTAATCAGGAAAACTCTATGAATTATTTCAATTGATTGTGATTTAAACAACATTGAGGTGAGCAGAGATTCTAGCATTTATTTGTAACAGAGGATACAGGGACATCCTCTATATTTTGTTAAGGAGGCAGTGACCACACAGCTAGCAAGTTGTGAAGCAAAGACTAGTATCCTGGTTTTCCAACTCTCGATCACACAAGACCCATCACATAGCAAGGCTAAAAGGTGCCCAGATGCAACATAACATGCTTGCTTTGTCTCTTCGGCATTCTGTTAAAACTGCAGACACTTAGAAATCAGGTAAGACATCTTTGGGCCTGACTCAGACGATCACTGGATAAGAGAAGCATCTTTGACATACTCACTGCACTAATCGTTAAATCTCTCTATGCATTTGCACATGCTCCTAATGAAGGTCTTGATAGATAAAAGAAAATATTTTACATGGACTTTGAAGCATAAATAAGAGTCTACTTGGTATTAACACAAATAAAAAATAATAAAAATTATAGGAAGTACCAAGTTATCACCAGAAGGGGCATTATAAAGCAACATGCTTGCATTTCCAAATCTAATATCCATAAGCAGAGTAGAATTCTGCATTAAAAATGAAACTCAATCACTAACTTCTGAAAGTGCACATGACATAATAGCATAAGCCACAGAAAGATCGAAACTCTGGATTCCTGTCATGGATTATTGGGGAATTATATAGTCAGAAGCATGAATAACTAATTTTCAAGTGCTGCTGTATTTTGCCTGGGAAATATAAAAATAAATCAATCATTTTAGAATATAAAAAGTTCTCAATTTTATGGGACTTTATAAACTCTATGAAGAAGTTTACATAAATAATGTCACCAGATCCTTACCCTAATCCTATAAGATATATTGCTATGGTTATTTACTTTGAGGTTCACACACAAAAGATTTGAAATTTTGACATATCCAACTGTTTTCTTAAGATCAAATAAGTAATTCCTCCTATTGCTGGGCCTACAAAATAGGTGTTTGGATTCCTTCTTCACTGTTTTGAAAAATCAGCCAGTTTGTAACATTTCTCTAACGTAAAAATTGTTAGAGGTAAGAGATAAACAAAAGAAACCAGCTCTGGCAGAACTGTAAAGATTCTTACTGTTTTCACTAAGCCAAGATGATTTATTTTTATGCACATTAGCATTTGTGGGCACTCTTCTATTGCCATTTTGGTTAACATCCTTCTGTTTCTTTCTTTAGAAACCTACTCTTATCAGATGTGTCCTTCAGAGCCTTAGACCTACTGCTCTTCTCCTCAACCTGGTTGCCTCCTCATTAAAT
The DNA here is from genome assembly GCA_963573385.1 of Cacajao melanocephalus. Taxonomy (NCBI): domain Eukaryota; kingdom Metazoa; phylum Chordata; class Mammalia; order Primates; family Pitheciidae; genus Cacajao; species Cacajao melanocephalus. The sequence continues at coordinate 197,082 of CAUYLG010012841.1, read as the reverse complement.
GTTATCTCTTGACTTCAGAGCACCCAAGATATTAACTTGTGTGCCCCTGAGATGTACTGTCTTCATTTATTTTCTTGGACCATGACTCTGTATATTATCCATGGCCTCACCTTGACAGGATGATCCTACATCTTGATATCCCTGAGGAAATCAGGAATAATGCCTATTTCCCTAGCGTAGTTTAAAATTGTGCCTCCTTCACTTTTAAATGTGTCATAGTAGTTTTACAAAATGTATATGGTTACCCTCTCTATACTTACCTGTACTCGGTAATATGATAAATTAATTGGTGCTCTTCAGAGAGAATAGAGACAGTATCAAATTGTTTTCTTGCCAATGATCTTTCAATAGCCTGCAGTTAAGTTGGTTAGATATATTTCAATTCTGAACATTTAAAAAATCACAAATTTCTATGTTGGTTACTTCAACACAGGATTTTATCTTCTTATAAAACAGATATTAGTAATGTTTGTCTAAGTTATATTTAGACAAGAATATTTTTAAAATTAGAAACGTTTCCATATTTTAAAATATAATAAAAAGGCCTTTCTCAGCTGAGATACTCCCTTCACTTGTCTTCTGAGAAATAGCACTCTTCTTGCTTTCTATTTGCTTAACTGCCCAAAACTTCTCAGGATTTTTGGTGGAAATTTTTCCTATTTCTATTGAAATATTTGACTGGGCACCCCAGGAAGCAATCCTTGGAGTATTTTCTGTGTCTGCATAAACTCTCAACATAATCTCATTCAATACTATGGTTTTATAGAATCTATGCAAATAACTTCTCCCTAATTGCAAAGTTTTAGAACCAATTGCTACAACATCTCAACTTTCATTCATACATTTATTTATGTACTTTCTTACACAACAAACTTTTTTTTTTTTTGCCTGCTAATAATTATCAGGCACTGTTCTATGTGCTATGACAATGATCAAGACAGAGTCCTTGCTTTCATGGAGATTTCATTCTGGGAACTAATAGGGGTCTAAAATATGCCCCAAAACAGAACCCCTGATTCCCTAAACATTCTCACACATACACACATATACATATACTCACACATAACACATGTACAGGCATTCATAGACACAAACCTGCATCTTCAACAACAGTCCTCTGTCTCAGGATATAATTCCAAAATTCACCAAATGGCTGAGGCAAAAATATCAGATTCATTTCAGACTCCTTTGTTTATACCCCAAATCCTGTCAACTTTATATTTAAAATATATTCTGAATCTCAGCAGTTCTCAGAGCATCTATCTTCACCACTCTAGACCAAGCTTGGAATTTTGCAGTCGCCTCCTTTTTGTCCTGCTTGCTTCTGCTGGACTTGCTACCACTTATTCTCCAGACAGCAGCTGGAATTATCTTATTAAATGCAAGCCAAAGCCTTTCCAATCCCTCCATTAGTTTTCTATAACAGCTAGAATAAAATATGAATCCTTTCCCATGCCAATAGCACTCTGTGTGAACAATCATGGCCTTTATCACATCTTCTACTATTCATGATCGTTCTCATCTCTCTCCAGCTACTCTGCCCTCCTGGCTGTTCCTTGAACATAACAAACACACTCCTACCTGCGGACAATGCATTAATTTCTCCTTGGTCTCAAATACTCATCCCCCACATATTTGCATGGTTCACAGCTTAATCCAGGTTATTGAAAATATTACCTCCAGAGAAAGGTCTTCACGGATTTTCTGGCCTAAAACAGCTTCTCACTCTCCTATACCCCCTCAATCTATTATCATGCTCTGCTTAGCCTTTGTTCCTAAACTATGGTAAATATACATCTATATTTTTTGTATTGATTTTCTGATACTCTACTGGGATGTCGCTGCCATAGTTGAAGAAACTTTAGTGTTAACAGCTTTCTCTCAAGCTCTGGAAAAGTATTTGTCATACAGACCGAGGTCAACTAGGATCTGGTACATAAATAAATGAATTAATTAAATCAATCATAATGATCTCTGCCTCACAAGACTTTACACGGAGGTGGCTCTGACATGAAATAAAATCCCAGGCTATGGACAGACATGCACTAACAATTGTAAAGGGTCTTCCAACGCATTTGTTCATATCTGATGAAGAGCAGTTTTGTGATGTGGAAGGTACATAAAATCACTTTCCTTTCCTTTTCTTTTTCTTTCCTTTTTTTTTTTTGTTTTGAGACTGAGTCTTGGTCTATCACCCAGGCTGGAGTGCAGGGGATCTTGGGTCACTGCAACCTCTGCCTCCCTGGTTTAAGCAATTCTCCTGCCTCAGCCTCTCAAGTACCTAGGATTACAGTCATGTGCCACTATACCAGGCTAATTTTTATATTTTTTAATAGAGATGGGGTTTCACTATGTTGGTCGGGCTGGTTTCTAACTCCTGACCTCAAGTGATCCACCCGCGTCAGCCTCCCAAAGTGCTAAGATTACAGGCGTGAGCCACTGCACCTGGCTAAAATCACATTTCAACTTCAAATTATATAATCTAAGTTACTTGATCTCCATTTTTATTTCCTCAAAAGTTTTACTGACCTTATAGAGCCATTCTGAAAATTATACGACATAATATAACTTAAATTCTTAGAATGGTGCTTGGCACATTGTAAACGTGTACTACATTTCTTTTCATTCTTTTTTATTCTCATTCACTTATTGTAGCATTTAGTGGATGATATACCAGATTTTTCTATATTCCTCTTCCCTGCTGATCCTGAGTGACATTTAGTCAATGAGGCAAAATGTTTAGAAGATAGACCATAGCACTAACTCATATACCAGGTGATGGTTTTCTGTGAAGAAATAGTGTCTGGGCACTGTACTAATCCTGAGGAAGGTGGGCACAGTATGGATTTCATTTTAAATGGTCTACCATCCTTCTGCCCCTAGTAGACATGAGATACTGCTAGGTGAGCTGTTACGTGCTCAGTGAATCTCTGATGAATCAAATTACATTAATCACAGTCTTTTTCTGCCTCCAGATACAGTAACAGATGCAGGGGGCATCGCCATATGACAATTTTGGCTTTATTCTCTTATTAATCTCTTCTTAGTCTTTTTGTCATTTCCACCACCACCCCCCGCACCCCGCACCCCCGGGCCCCGCCACCCCTCTGGCTCACCTTTTAGCTTTGCAGGCCTGAAATTGCAAGTTCAGCTGCTTTGGAACAGGTGGATTAGTGGTAGTTTTATGAAACATGTGGCTAATGTAGTCCTTATATGTGGGACGCTTGATTTGTCTAAAACAGAGATTGCTGTTGCTTATCCTACAGCTGCTTCTCTTCTCCCTTTAACTTCAGACATCTCAGGAGGAAGAAGCAGGGAGTAATAACAAATTATTATTCTCTTCATCTTGAATAGCAAGACTTTATAACAAACTAACTGAACTCTCCCATCCCATCTGGAAAGAAAGAAATAAAAAACTGGAAATCAGTTCAGTATGTTAATCACATAAGAGATATAATTTTCAGTCAGAATTTCTATAACCTGGTATCATCATTTGGAACTAAGCCATCATTTACTTCTCCTGTTAATACAGCAATAACAGTGGTGGTAATAGTAAAAAATAAAGAGAAGGCATAGATCCAACAGAGACTTCAAAACTGGGTGAAGTCCTGTTGAATCTTCTTAGTCATCTCCTCCATCCTCTCCTGGAAGAGCCATCATAGCAATCACAGCCTTATCATTCATTGTTTCTTTTCAACCAAAGGGTTAGAAGACAGTATGGCATTTCCAGCAAGGACTATTTTAGAGAAAGTTACAGAAATGTTTAAGACCAAACTTTTATGCTACAAGGTACCAAGATTCCAAGTGGATTTGCCTTCAATGCTATGACATCACAGTGACAAACTGAAATGAGTCAGTTTAGCTAGGTTTGGCTTCTCAGACCAAGAGCTCCTCATAGAATTAGATCATATCTTTTATTTTTGTACATTCAATATCTAGGTTGTCATCTATAAGAGTTTACTGAATAAAAATTGGATGGACATTCTAAAAGATGTAAGGAGACTCATTGTATGAGAGACCACTGTCTTCTCTTCTCGGACTCCAACTTTGATGTGATCTTAAGATCTGTTCACTCTTACCTAAGTCCTTTGCTATGATTCTAGTTCAGGCCTTTCATCATCTCTCACCTCATCACTCCTCCAACTTGATCACTGGGGACTATCCCTTCGTTTTGATCATGTATCCAGTTCTGAATCCCTGCACCCTTTTCCACACTAAAAACAAAATTATGTTTCTAAAGTGAAAATTTGATCAAGGGCACTTTCCACTTGAAATTGACCAGGCTGGGTGTGGTGGTTCATGCCTGTTATCTCAGCACTTTGGGAGATCAAGGTGAGTGGATCACAAGGTCAGGAGTTCGAGATCAGCCTGCACAACATGCCAAAACCCCATATCTACTAAAAATACAAAAATTAGCTGGGCGTGGTTGGGGGCACCTGTAATCCCAGCTACCTGGGAGGCTGAGGCAGGAGAATCATTTGAACCTGGGAGGTGGAGGTTGCAGTGAGCTGAGATCATGCGATAGCACTCCAGTCTGGGTGACAAGAGCAATACTCCGTCTAAAAAACAAACAAGCAAACAACAACAACAAACACTGACCGATGGCTTTTTCTCTCTTGGTTTCAAAGTCCAGATTTCAGTTTGTGTATTTGGTTTGTCGTGTCCAGCATGATGTGGCCATTCTAAATCTACAGCATTGTCTCTTCCCACCATCACTTCTGTAGGATGTGATCCAGCCATACTGAAAACTAATGTATACATTCTAAGCCATGCATTTTTTCACGTTGTAATGTCCCTGGGATCATGATGAAACACACAGTCAGTGGTATAAGTACTGTGTCTTTTCTTTTGCATTGGTGTACAAAATTATAATGCAGTTTATATTTGCTATCAACCTAAATTTAATAGACAATAGTATTTTGATTTCTTTGAATATACCAAGTCACCTTAAATTCCAAAATAGACAAACTCCCAAAAATATTGAAATGATCAACATTCTCCTAGAGAAACAACCCTTAGCTTTTATTGTCCCAACTTCATAGAACTTATATGTTTCTTAATGTAATGTTTTCAGTCAATCTTTATATAAGACCAAAAAGTACAGTATATTTATGCCCCCAAAGTTCAATGAAACATTTTTAACAAAATGACTTGCAGGAAAATTCTTTAGTTACAATCCAAATACAACTGCTAGAATGCCAGAGTCACTTTTATAACAAACTGAAAAGTGGGCCAAATGTCACAAAGTATATGCACTCCTCATATTTGCTGCCCACAAGAGATGTAGCCCAAAGTCTTTTTGATGTGAGCAATTCTATGTCACTGTATGCCTGTCTTGAATGTTTTTCCACAATGGCTTTTATACTTACCCTTTATTCTTGCATAAATTTTGTGATAACATTGAAGAACATCATGGATAACTTTAAAAAATTAAGATACTAAAAACAGAAGATGCTACTGCATGCAAAACATCTGTTAATAACGATATTAAAAATCATATAATTGGTGATCAAGAATCTTAAACATTTTACAATGTAAATAATCATTTTGGAGCCAATTGCAGTGGCTCATGCCTGTAAGCCTAGCATTTTGAGAGGCTAACGTGAGTAAATTGCTTGAGGCCCAGCGATCAAGACCAGCCTGGGCAACATAGTGAAACCCCATCTCTACAAAACATACAAAAATTAGCCAGGTGTACTGGTGCCTGCCTGTAGTCTCAGATACTTGAGAGGCTGAGGTGGGAAGATCACTGGAGCCTGGGAAGTGAGGCTGCAGTAAGCACAGATCACGCCACTCTACTCCAGCCTGGGTGATTGTGCTAAATCCTATGTAAAAATAATGATATTTTTAAATTTTTTACTTATATATGTACATATATGTACACATGTATACATGTACGTGTATATATGCAAATATGCACTTGTATGTAGATATTATGTATATATGTAGGTGTGTATATGTACATGTGTATGTATCTATACATGCACACACATATGTATATAATGTGTGTACACACATACATCCATATGTGTACATATATACACATGTACATGATACATGCACATATATTCACATATATGTACATGCATATATACACATGAACACATATATGCACATATGTAAAAATATGCTTTTAAAAATTATTGTTGCTAAATCAAATGAATTCTCCCAGCTCAACTCCGTTTCCAAATAATGTGTGACTTTGAACAAGATACTTTATTTTTATGGCCTCAGTATCCTTTTTGTGCATTTGGTTGGTCTAAATTATCTCTAAGATTTTATGTCTGTAATACGTGTTCAAGAGCTAAAATATTTTAAAAATCATTCCTTTAACTATACAGTTTATATAAATTTATGTAGACTTTCATAAAGGATTGCTTATTTATATAAACTTGAAAAGGCTAAAAAATGAAATAAAAATAGGATCCCACAAATAAGACTGATAGGTATTGGTGTTCTATCTAGCTCTATGTCTCCTTTAACCATCATATACACACACATACACAAGAAATATCTACCTTTTTCTTACATTCATATTTATGATGAAGTTTCATGTTATTAGAATTTTATTCTGCACTTATTTTTGTATCTTACATTTTATTTACAATTACATCATGTTCTCACATCTAAGTAAAATGCTTAGTTTATTTACTTTCACTTTTTAAAAAATAATTGTAACTTTTAAAATTATGAATTTTCCCACTAATTGTGGCTTTGGCTGCAAGCCATTAATCTTGAGATATAGCCTTTTCTACTTCATTTTGTATTAATTGGTTTATCTCTTAATATATTAACAAATTAAGCACCCCACTGTGTTAGTGTGATCAGAACTATTTCAAACACTGAAATTACAACTATGTACACAAAAGCAATAAATGTCCTGTCTTAACACAATTATAGCATGTGTATGATTTGAGCTACAGACTGAATAAGAAAATTACACCTCACCTGCCTCTGAGTAAAAAATTATTTTACCTTTCTTTTAAGTCCTCAAACAAAATTTACCTGACTTCTCATCACTAATTTGAATAAATATGTTCCTGTGTATTAACAAGGTTTACTTAGGTGGCTATAGAACAGGTTTTCATGAACAAGTATTAAGTTTTATTCTCAAATACTTCCTATAAGGTCAGTTATTGCTGTTGTCATTTGGTGTCTTGAGGCAATTTACATTTCAGACCAGAATACTTACCATGGAAGTTTAGGAAAATGGTCACTTAACAGCGTTTTATTCAAGAACAATAGGTAGATATTTTCCTTTCGTTACATCTGTGAAAGTGGAGAACTCTCTCAGATTGCTTTTGTAAAAGTGAATTTAAGTCACAATTTGGAGAATTACTGTCTACAACTTTAAAATGGCAGTTTGTTGCAAACTTTTCCTATTATTTAAAAAAAATCTTAGAGACAGGAGCTAGATGAAGTATCATGTTACTTCAGATTTCTTTTTTGAACTGTTGTTTCTTTGAAATGTAGCATTTTTTTTTTCTTGTAAAGTTGTTTGCTTTGTTTGCTTCCTTTTTAAGATACTTTTTACTATAGGAAACAGAAGTCCGAATATGAGTAATTATTGTTGGTGTAACCACCCAATGAATTCACCTTTCCGCTGCCTCCTCAGAGCCAATTTATCAAGACAGGGGAATTGCAATAGAGAAAGAGTACTTCACTCAGGGCTTGCTGTACTGAGACCAGAGTTTTATTATTACCCAAATCAGTCTCCCTGATCATTCAGGGATCAGAGTTTTTAAGGACAACTTGGTGGGTAGAGTGAAGCCAGTGCACCAGGAGCGCTGATTGGTTAGGTCAAAGATGAAATCATAGGGAGTCAAAGATAAAATCACAGCAAGTCGAAGTTGTATTCTTGTGCTGCATCAGTTCCTGGGTGGGAGCCACAAGATCAGATAAACCAGTTTATTGATCTGGGTGGTACCAGCTAATCCATCAAGTGTAGGGTCTACAAAATATCTCAAGCACTGATCTTAGGAGCAGTTTAGGGAAGGTCAGAATCTTGTAGCCTCAAGCTGCATGACTCCTAAGCCATAATTTCTAATCTTATGGTTAACTTGTTAGTCCTACAAAGGCAATCTAGTCCCTAAGAAAGAAGGAAATTTCCCTTGGGAAAAGCTATTATCATCTTTGTTTTAAACTATAAATTGTAAACTAAGTTCCTTCCAGTTAGTTCAGCCTACATCCAGGAATGAACAAGGACAGCTTGGAGGTTAGAAGCTAGAGTTGGTCAGTGTATGGTCTTTTAGGCTGACTGACTACACCATGGACTGCATGGTAACCTCTGTGACCTGCACATAGACCTCCAGATGAGTTCCTGGAACTAGAAAGTCTGATGTAACTTGAAAACCTCAAAAGGAGAAGAATAACCAACTCCTGTGGCGCCTAATTAACTTCGAGACATTATTCTACTGCTCCCTATTCCCACCTCAACTGATAAGGCAACAGGTCTTTGTAACCAACCTTGCTCAACTGATAGGTCAACTTCATGACTCCAGACCCTATGACCCCCTCCCGGCTTGCAAAAGCCACTCTGAACTCTAACTTCTGTAACATTCCACTGCCTACCCCAAACCTATAAAACCAACTCCTATCCCACTGCCCTGCGCTGACTCTCTTTTCAGACTCAGCCTGCACCCCCTCCCCCACCCCCCATGAATAAACAGCCATGTTGCTCACACAAAGCATGTTTAGGGGGTCTCTTCATTCACAGAGTGCTTAACAGTTAGGTCAGATCTCTTTCACTATCTCAGTTACAATTTTTCAACAGCAGTTTCATTAGTGTTCTATAGGTCAAGTAAAATAATCAGTATCCACCTATGAACCTGCAGGTGAGGTAGACACTATAGACACAGGGAAGCTAGATCATCAACTTCCCAGCCTCCTCACAGTGAGAGGTGCTTATGTGCCATTCTTGTCTGCTGGGAGATGTGAGATAAAGCCTTTACAGATATAGCTATAGTAGCCTTTACCGTTTGCCAATCTCTCTGCAACTGGAATATGATGACTGAATGTACACCAGCCACTCATGACCATTTATAGGAAAGCCAAGAAGTTAAGGCTCAAAGACATAATTGAGCTATTTAACTAGCCTTAACCTACCAACATCTAGAATTCCTTTATGTAAGGAAAAGCAAATTAATATTTGTTTAAACCACCCTTTATAAGCAAAACAATATTATTGAAATGTTCTGTAAGCTTATAAATGTTGTGGATCTGATTTTGCAAGCACTTAGAGATTCTGTGACTATTGCTTTATATTTGTAAAGATATTAATTTTTTTTCTGAGATGGAGCCTGGCTCTGTCACCCAGGCTGGAGTGTAGGGGCACAATCTTGGCTCACTGCAACCTCCATCTCCTGGGTTCAAGTGAGCCTCCAGCCTCAGCCTTCTGAGTAGCTGGAATTACAGGTGCCCACCACCATGTCTGGCTAATTATTGTATTTTTAGTAGAGATGGGGTTTCAACATGTTGGCCAGGCTGGTCTAAATCTCCTGACCTCAGATGATCTGTATACCTCAGCCTCCCAAAGTGTTGGAATTACAGGTATGAGATATTTTGATGTGATGATGTCAAGAATATGGTTATTATTTTTGTATTTATATAGTGAACTGTGCCATATATCAATATAAAATAACCCTCTTCATTTAATTTTTGCCTTAAAATTATATCATTTCATCCATTTTTTTCATTTATTTAAAAATATGGATTGAGTGCTGTATTAATAAAGGTTCACTTCTACCCACTGATGCATTCTTCACAGAAGTACTAGAATGTGATTTTTAAACATATTTTATGTCAATTTACTAATTATAATTTTAATGTGGAAAGGCAAAAGACCTAGAAGGACCACAACAAGTTTTAAAAAGAAAAACAAGTTAGAGTACTAACACTGTTAGTACTAATTGAAATTATAAATTTGTGCTTTTAATAAGACACTGTTAAGAGAATAAAAATACAAGCCACAGATTGGGTAAAAACATCTGCAAATTATAAATCTGACAAAAGATTTATAACTGGAATGTAAAATACTCTCAAATTCAAGGAGAAAACAAACAATAAATTATAAAATAGGCAAATGTTTCAAACAGGTGCTTCACCATATACATAGATAGGAAGCAAGTGAAAAGATATTCAGCATCATTAGTCATTAGGACAATAAAAGTTAGAAGTACAATGAGATTTGTACCTATTTGAATTGCTAAAATTAAAAAGGCTAATCATAACAAGTGTTGGCATGAAATGTGAAATATGGAAAAACTGGAACTCTCATTCTTTGTTGGTAGATATGTAAAATATTATGACTACTTTGAAATAAACTTTAGCAGTTTCTTCAAAAGTTAAACATCCACTCACCATATGATCCAACAATCCAAATCTTACTTATTGACCCAAAATAAATGAAAAGATATATTCATACAAGGCCTCTGTATTAATGTTCACTGAAGTTTTATTTGTAACAGCCCCAAATTAGAAACCACCCAGATATTCATCGACAGGTTAACGGATTTAAAAGAAGTTTTGATTTCTTTACACAATGCAATATTGTATATATTGTAGATATATATATCAGCAATAAAAAGAAATAAAATATTGTTATATATTACAGTGTGGATGACTCACAAAACTGTGTTGAGTGAAGAAATTTAGACCAAAAATATTACATGTGTGATTTCCTTAACACGCAATAAAAATTCAACCTTAATAGTGGTATTAGGCAGATCAATGATCGTCTGAGCAGAGATAGAGTGGAGGAGTGGAAAGATGAATACAAAGTAGCATGGGGAATGTTTGGGAGATAATTAATATGGTCATTAACTTGATTGAGGTAATCTGTTATAGATACATACATATATCAAAATGTAAAGTCTATACTTTCAATGCGCATAGTTTATTGTATGTCCGTTATGCCTCAATAAGCTGTTCAATAAAATAATTCTCAATGATTTCCCATCATACAGCAAATAAAATACAATTTCCTGACTACCTTTTAGTACTTTGTAATCTAGTACTTGTTGATCACCACAGTTTTCTCCTCTGCCACACTCCCAAACCCACTGTCTTCTTGTTTCTTTTTTCATTGATAATGCCCATCTTTTTTTCATTACTCAGTGACTTTTGCACTTACTGACCCCTGTGAATGCACTTCCCTTCACTCTTTCTACATCTGCCCGTGTACCATATTACAAGTCATATCAGTAATTCTGTTACCAGAAATCCCAGGCCAATGGCTTAAATTTATTGAAATATATATTCAATAAGTCCAATGGTAGAGCAGGCTTCATATCTGATTTAGTCAAGTCATTCATGCTTCTGAGTTGCTCTGAGATTTAATAGCCTTAATGTATCTCAGGCTGGTACTAAACTAGCTGGAATAGTTACAGCTCTCAATTATGTACACGTATAAAAGTAAAAAGAAATAATGAGCTGATTATATAAGCTCTTCTTAAAGATCTAGAATGAACTCTGACAGAAGCTCCCTAGCATCCCATTGGCCTGATATATTCATTGGGATGGAACTACCTCAGAACAAGTAGATGCATTCCTGCATCTGGGGTGACTCAACTTATACTGTATAAGCAAGGAGGAACCCAAACTAAGCTGGTGTTCTGTGAGGAAGGACAAAAGAAAAGAATATATTCTGGTGAGACAATGTATAATTCTACTAGTAGATTTCAGTACAAATGTGACTACCATCGTCCAAAGGAGCACTCACCTCTCTTTAGCTAATCTTTCTGTATATTTCCTGTAAACTATGGTTTACTATTTATAATATCATATTTTTAATAGTGTTATTTATTTGATACCCATCTTCTTTTCTAGAATATAAACTCCTTAAACACAAGGACAGTTTCTGTTTTATTCATTATGTTAATCCTAGATTCTAGAAGAGCAGAACAAAAACATATAGAAATATATTAATAAAAATTAATTCCATGAATGAATACATGAGTGAATTAATCAATCAAGTAATAAATTCTCTCCATCCAAACATTAATTTTATTTCCGTAGCACTAAATAAAGAATTGTACTCCCCAATTGAAATTATTATAATTCAGGATACGTGATACATAATAATCATGCATACAAAATATTTGAGATTTGAGAAGCAAATGTTGGTGACATCACTAGAGACTGCATGGAGAAAGTCCTTCAATACTTTTAGTCATTAGGAAAATGAAAATTAAAGTCATGCAAGATACTACTATCTACCAACTAGAGTAATCAACCAAACAAAAAAGTGACAACATCAAGAATGCTCAAGGATGTGGAGCAATTGGATGTCTCATTCATTGCTAGTAGAAATGTAAAACTGTATTACCACTCTGAGAGTCAGTCTGGCATTTCTCTATAAAACTGTATATATGCTTATCCTATGAAATATCCTATCAACCCCTAGTTATTTACTCCTCCAAAATGAAAACATATACAAGTGAGGCAGGATAGGTAGTCAAGGAAGTAACCACGTTCTGTGACATAGCAACCATGGTGACTGCACCTGCAACACAAGAGCCTCAGCATTCACATTGTAGTCAAGCTCATTCAAGCAAAGCTATCTCCAGTAGGAAATTTTATTCCTGTAGAGAGCATGTGCATTTTGATTTTACCCATCCTCAGACCAACTGTTATTCATTGTAATAGTAAAAAACACATTCATGGATGGAGATTTAAGATGCTAATGAGACATGCGATGTATGAACAAGCCTGTACAGCTATTGCACATGTGCACCCAGAGGAACAGCAGAATATGCTTACTGGTAACACCTCTTCCCACCCCCTTATGAATAATCATGTAAGACTCCCATAATGGGAGTTTTCCCAGTAGCCAATGCTGTCTCATCCTTCCGAGCAGCCAGCTCTGAATCCTCTCTCTCCCTCAAGGTGTATTGTATATTACGCACTTAACTTTCAAAATATTTTTTCTTCTTTGCAATAAATCGCTCTCTGCTGCATCTCCTTTATGGTGTGCCTCTTTAAATTATTTTAAACTAAGAAGATAAGAACCAAGGTTTTACAACAGCCATCAACCCAAGGATATTGTCTTAGTCCACTTAAGATTACTATAGTATTACTATAACAGACTTCAGGAGATTGGGTAACTTATAAAGAAGAGAAATGTATTTCTAACAGTTCTAGAGGCTGGGAAGTTCAAAATTGAGGGGCTACACTAAAAAGAGTCCTCATGCTGCATCACTACATGGTGAAAGGCATCACATGATATGAGAGTGTACATGCAAAAGAGAGTGGCAAAGAGGGTGGAACTTATCCTTTTATCAGAAACTTTCTCCCAATATAACTGTCCCACTTCAGCAATAAAGACATTAATCCCTTCATGAGGGCAGAACCTTCATAACCTAATCATCTCTAAAGGCCCCCCACCCCCAACACAGTTATACTGAAGATTAAGTTTCCAACACATGAACTTTAGGGGTCAAATTCAAACCATAGGAGGTATTCACAGCAGTTTTATTCATAGTAGCCCCCAAATGGAAACAAACCAATGTTATCAATAAAAGATAAGGAAACTGGAGTATATTCATACATTGTAATACTACTGAGCAATAAAAACAGATAAACCACAGAGATATTTAACAAAATAAATGTATCTCAAAAACAGTAAAATGAGTAAAGAAAGCCTTCTACAAAAGAGTGCATATGGTGTGCTTTTATTTATATGAAAATCTTGATCTGTAGGATTGACTGGAAAAGACCATGAGAAACTTTCTAGAATACCATATACCAGACTTTTTCCGTAGAGGGCCAGATTGCAAATATTTTCAGCTTGTGGGCCTGACGGTTCCTGTTGCAATTACTCCGTGCTGCCATTGTAACACAAAAGCAGCCATAAACATGTCAGCAAAAGTGTGTAGCTATGTTTCAAAAAGAGTTTATTTACAAAAACTGTTGGAGTACAAGATTTGTCCTGCCAGCCATAGATTGCTGCACCTCCATAGAGTGATAACAATGTCCTGTATCTTGACAGAGATTATACATGGGTATATCTATTTATTAAAACTCCGTGAATGTACACTGAAGCCTTGTGCATTTCCTTATACTTCAGCAATGTTGGATTCTAGTTAATGATATGTGTGCTGACGCATTTTGGGGAACATAGAGTGATGTCTGCAATTTAGCTTAAAATGTATTTTAAAATAAGATTGTAAAGCACATTAATACTGAGATAATAAATGGGTAGATATGTGATAAAGTAATTGGGTAAAATGTTAATGGACAAATCCAGGTGGTACATGTAAGGATATTCACCTTAAATGTTTGTTTTGCCATTTATATGAAATTTTTCATAATAAAATGTTGAATAGATGGCTTAGGAAAGTTTATCTGCCACCAAGTACAGGTGGTGGCAGTGAGCTGGTGGCAGACAGAACTGTAGTATTGGCAGTATCATGCAATGTGTAAACCCTCGGATTGCAAGCCAAGTATTGCAACTTTTTGTTCCAGTTTGACCCTGGGGTAAGTCATCTCAGTTTCCTGTGTCTCAATTTCTACTTGCACTTTTAACAATAAAGACTCAATAAATATTTGTTTAGTTAATGTTTAACATATTCATATATAAATTGAAAGAAATGGATAAAATAATCTCTCAGGTCCCTTCTATGTTAGAAAACATTTTCATCGAGTAGATATCAGATTATACATCTCTATCATTAGTTAAAATATTTTAGCAATTTATATATTATGCCTAATTACGTAAATTCTAACAATAACATAATGTTAGTGGATGAACTAAAATTTGTATTTACAAATGAATGGTAACTCTCAGAAGCAGATTCCTTCAAAAGGCACACAAGTGTATGTCAGCTTGGTAAGAAAGTCAGTATCAAATATAGCAATAGAATTACACTATTCTTTTCAATGCTTTTTCCCAAATTTAAAATGTGTAAATAAATGTGCATATGCTTCCTAACTAAAGTTTGGATCTAATAGAAGCTACTTGGAAAGACTATTCCATTCAATGTAACACATTTTTGTGCTAAACTATAAGCATCTGATTACTAGCTGAGGTATAAGTTGTTAAAATACCCCCTCATAATTTATCTTGTTCAAGCGGCAATGAAATTGTGGCAGATGATGAATAAATATCAAGCACTTCCTTTGTTTGCAGCTGTGCCTTACAGAGTTTCAAGCTGTGTAGTAGAAAAAGACAACTGTGACATGACACCCATAAGTACTTATTACATCATCCTTGGTATTGAGCTAATGATAACTAAAAGAATTACATTTTTATTAGGCATCCACGGTACACAATAAAATATTCATACACCTTACACTGCATATAAAGCTATTTTTTCAACGGTGTGTTCCTTATATAGGATTGCTATAATGTGATTCTCAGAACGTTAAACATCAATGCAATTATTAACCTCCTTGTATACAGCCATCTCTGTTAAATACCATTAAATGAAATGCTCTTACAAATACTGTATATCCTTATAGAACTATTATCTACATTTTCTCAAAATATTATGCTCAATTGGATCAATGGAATTAGTGTTTTGTTCTTACAGTAATGTGGATGAGTCTAAGGCTGCATCCAGGAGAAAGAGAGCTTTATGGCTCCAAATTCATTAGAATATGCAGGATTTGCAAGGGACCATACTCTGAGAACCATACCTCCTACATGTAGGTGACTTTTCTTTAGGTATCTTCTTTTTATTTTTATTTCTATGAACCTCTTTTGGCCATTGTCTTTTAATAGAGCTGCACTCTTTAAAATGTCTGTGTACTTCATATTTTCTCTGAGATACAGGCATTGAGCAAGACTGCCAGTGCTCAAGAAGTACCCATCAAGGAGCCATGACATTACATTAACAAAGTGGTTTCCAAATCTGTCTGCACATTAGAATCTCCTGAATTTCTTTAAATGTCCCAAAGCCTAGGACACACCCACAATCAATTCAAAGTCTCTTGTGAGGCACCAAAGTCTTTACAATTTTTTGAAGTTCACCAGGGTACAACAATTTGCAGACAACTTTGGTAACAACAATCAGATTAGGAGTGATAAGTAAAAATCTAAGGGAAGATGCTATGGAAGCCAAATGGTCCAAAGTTGAATTTTTGGTTTTTAGAAGAAAAAATTTAGAGATAATATGACATTATAACTCTCAAAGCAGTTTTTCCTCTGTTTGTGAAAGGTTAAAGTTAAGTACCTTTTAAGATATTATCACCCCTGATGGTTTAATTGTTTAGCAATAGCTACTAAACTGTACATATATAGCTATTTGGACATTAATTTTAAAAGTAGCAGCTTTAATAAAGGAAATGCACAGTAGCTTAATGGCTATTTAGTAAAGATTATATTGGGAAGCTTTATTATGCATGTATATTCAGTAAATACATATTGAAGTTTATCCCAAAACAAGAAAAATAGATAAGAAGTTACATAATATATTACATGTTTTAATAAAAACAAAGCTGAGAAAAAGGCATGACATTTTGTTTTGTTACATGTCTTCACGATTTAGTAAGGTGGCCATATACTACACACAAAGACATGTATCAGGCTTTGCATGCATTTTGGGTTTCACAAAGAGCTACACTGTTTTTTCTGAATCCAATCATATTTTCCCTGATTAAATTACTGTGTAGGGCAAAGTCTCCTGAAAAAGGTATTATGTGGTTTATATTCAATAGATTTTCTAATTATATTAATAATAGTAGACGTATTTTTAGATAACTTGATTCAGAGTCAAATCTGAGATTGTAAATTGTTGAGATATAAGCACCTATTGGTGTCATCATTGTCAGTTTGTTGTTGTCATCTTTACCACTATATTTCCCCGTTTTGGGTTATTATAATCTCACAACATTAACTCTCATCAGAAAAAAAGATTTAGTGGGTAGGATTTTCTAATAAAAAATGTAAATTATGTAGTTATTGTTTTGAATATTGTGATGGTTAATTTTAGATGTCAACATGACTGGATTAAGGATTACCTAGAGAACTGGTGCAGCATTATTTTGGATGTGTCTGTGAAAGTATTTCCAGAGGAGACTGGCTTGTTTGTGAGTTGGTGGACAGAATAAGGAAGACCCACCCTCAATGTGGGTGAGCGCCGTAAAATCCACTAGGGGCCCAGATAGAAAAAAGGGGATTTCCCCTCACTCTTTCTCCCTTTCCTTCTCTGCTGGAGCTGCAACACTCTTCTCTTGCCTTTGGACATCAAAACTCCAGGCTTTCTGAGCTTTGAACTCCAGGACATAACCAGAGGTCCCCTGGTTCTCAGGCCATTGACCTTGGACTGAGAGATATACCATCAGCTTCCCTGGTTCTAAGGCCTTCAGAATTAGACTGAGCCACACCACTGACATCTCAGGCTCTCCAGCTTGCGGATGGCCTTTCCTGGGACTTTTCAGCCTCTAATACCAAATGAGTCAAATCCCTTAATAAATATCTTATCATCTCTCTATCTATCCTATTGGGCCTGTCCCTTTGGAGAACCCTGACTAATACAAACTATTACAGAGAAGCATCCCTAATATGTTTGGTGCTGTGACATGAAAAAAGAAAGACTTTAATGCCTATCTTCTAAAAGAATTTAGGAATTTTAAAAGGTTTTAAATAAACAGAAATTTACAAGGATAAGTAAGACTATGACAGTACTGTGCAGTTGGTCATCATATAATAAAATATTTATCATTTTTTAATATAACCATTTCCTATATTATAGATTCAAATAGTGGGCTTATGAAAGTTTTATTTGTTCACCTGAGTGAAGTAAAAATTAATATCATATCTTGATTGTGAATATTCTTTAATTGAATTGAGTTTAGAGCAGGCAATTTTGGAAACACTTTTGCTGTGTGCTTAGTCTTCACATATGTTCTCAGAAAGTACCAAATGTTTATTTAAATGGCAGCAAGGACCTTTGTAGGAATAAAATTACAGAGTTCACATGTCTTTGTTGCCCTAACACAGTCTTAAATTAGAATTTTTAGTAGTAATAATTGAAAGCATTGATACGATGTAAGAAATTCATTGATTTAAGAGATTACGTTGACATTTTTATATATTGCCTCTATACTCTATAGATAAGCAAACAGTAATTCCAGTCACCTCTCACTTGAACAAGAAGAAATTAACAGCCTGGCCTGTACAGGTGTTTTGTTTTGTACACTTAGAACATTTCAAAGTTATTTTCCAACATTTTAAAAATCAAGAAGCCAGGAGCGGTGGCTCACACCTGCAATCCCAGCACTTTGTGAGGCTGAGGTAGGTGGATCACCTAAGGCTGGGAGTTCAAGACCAGCCTGACCAACACGGAGAAACTCTGTCCCTACTAAAAATACAAAAATATCTGGGCATGGTAGTGCATGCCTGTAATCCCAGCTACTCGGGAGGCTGAGGCAGGAGAATTGCTTGAACCAGGGAGGTGGAGGTTGCAGTGAGCCGAGATCATGCCACCGCACTCCAGCCTGGGCAAAAAGAGCGAAACCCCACCTCAAAAAAAAAAAAAAAGGAGAAAAGTTAAACATTTAAACACATTTTCAAATTTTTTAATTGGGAGATTTTATATAAATATTCTGATTTCTGGTTTATCTTGAGAAAGCCACTATTGGGCTAGCTATCACTGCAGCTTTCTTCTCACCTGCAATATTTGGTTAGAGCAAGTAGCTGCTGTCTTCTATGGGGGGGCATCTGTTGTGCAGTTTGGCATAATGTCCACCTGGCTCACCTTGCCTGTCTGGCTCCTAAAGACACTTGAATACTTAGTTCCCAGAATTTCTATTTAAAATCTCTATACAGGTTAGCAAATAAAAAATGGTGGTAACTTCAGACACCTAGTATTCTAAATTATACCACACTTTCCCCCCCATTTACTGTAGAGCTGGCAATGATAAAACATCTGGCTCTTGGAACACAGGTAAGAGCAAAAATACTTCAGATGGTAGATAGCAAATATCTGCACATCCTGAACTCTTATCCCTCTAATACTGCTTTTGTTTGATTGGATTTTTAGTTTTTCACAACTTGAAAACTATCATACAAAATAACTGTTCCCAAAGTCATTGTCTGTCCAATCTGGTATTACAACTGCACCTCCAAAGCTAGTTAACTAGAAAGGAGGAAGGATCCGCAAAATCAGCTGTTGGCTGGGTGAATATTGTCAGGGAAAGTCTAGAATTGGCTGCTACATCAAGACATGTAATGGCATGCTGGGCACAGTGATTCACACCTAGAATCCCAGCGCTGTGAGAGGCCAAGGTGGGAGCATAGCTTGAGATCAGGAGTTCAAGACTAGTCAGGGCAACAAATCAAGACCTTGCATCTACAAATAATAATAATGATAATAATAATAAGCCAGACATGGTGGTGTCCACCTATAGTCTCAGCTACACTGGAGGCTGTAGTAGGGGGATTGTCTGAGCACAGGAGTTCGCGGCTGCACTAAGCTATGATCGTATTTCTGCACTCCAGCCTGGATGACAGAAGAAAAATAAATAAATAAAAACATGGAATGGCATTTTCATTTGCCTTCCTTTGGCCTATCTCTCAGTCTGGATGCTACTGTGATGGAGAGCTCCATGTGAATTCAGACATATCTTGTGCAGATGGCATCTTATTTCAGGCACAACAGTAAGTCTCTTCATGTTTTTTTCCCACCCTCCTCCCAATTTTTTTGACACAGATCCCCAGGCCAGTTCTATGCAAAACTACAGCCTGGAAGGGAAGTTAATGCCATTGGGGGCAACTTTCAACTAATGGGATCTGTAGGTCAGTGGATAAATATTTTAACCTCCTGCCCTTCAGAAGACAAGAAGACAAAGGACGGATTAGATTTTCTTTCCATTTTGCTAGTACTATATTAGGAAAGTTCCACAAAGCAGTGAAAAACACATACAAAAGGATAGATTATATCCATATATCCATAGTCAGGAGGCAAGGGCATTTTATTCACCTGAAAATTAGTAGCATGCTATATATTACCAGGAAGAATGGTGCCAAGAGATAAACTTGATGGATACCATTTCCTTATTCAGTTTAGTGCACAGCAGGCAAAGTGGTATTCTTTTTTTTTTTTTTTTTTTTTTTTGAGAGAGACAGAAATAGAAAACCACAGGCAGGAGAGAGACAAGCATATGGAAGGAAAGGCCAAAGAAAAGATGTGGCAAAGAGTGATGAGACACAAACTGCACTTGACAATTACATCTGGAGTGACATAGAAATCTATGATAATTTCGGCAAAAATAACTTTCTGATTAGCTGTACATTTGAGAATTTCAATAGTATTAGTTTGAAAGTAGAATTTCTCCACTTTTTTTTTTTGCCCTTAAAGATCGAAATGTGACACTGTTTTATATATAGGACACATCCTCGGTTCCAACAGTATACTTGGCATGTTGCACTAGTTCCTCAATAAATGTGTGCTGAATAACGAATGACTAATGTCAATAATGTTCAGAGACCATGAGTGAGGTACTGTGTTAATTGGTTAGTTCTTCAGAGTGTTTGGCCAAAACATTTACCCAGATTTATTTATTAATTATTTTCTATTCCAAGGGAAATGTTACACTGATTTTTACTTTAGCCTTATTTCAATGACAACTGAATTTGAATGAGAAATTATTGCTTCAGTGGCCAGGGAATAACATATTTTTAATAAATTTACCATAATTATTTATTAAATGAAAAAAACACTTGCATTTTTAAATCTGCATCTCAATCTCAGTAGCTGTCCAATATTAGATTAAACAGAATCAAACTACTGAGCCCATAAATGTACAGGTTGAACTATGAAATTTGGCATGGTTTCAAAATTGTGAGCCCTATTTAAAGTTTGAATAAATAATAAAAGTGAACTTAATTGGTGTTATTATTCTTCATGTTCCTTATCATTTGATTTTTGTTAAATTAATTGCCTACTGTGTTTTATTCACATGGTTAGGTATCAGGATATGCAGATGAATAAGACGCAGTCTCTGCCACAGTGTGGTAAGCATTGTCACTCCTTATGGCTACGGAATATCTGAATCTATTTTGTATAGTTGGTTATATTTCACCATTTCGATTTTATTGGTAGTAAGAGAACATTCCCTATCATAGGAGGTTAATATAACAGATTCCTGCTTTTTATGACTTCTTATAACAGAGACTCAGACACATGATCTACTTTCTGCCCATCAGTGACATTGGGGCTGGCGTTGTCACAAAAGCTCACACCAGAAAAATGGAACCATGGATCTCTGACAAATGGGATTAGGGTTTCTCTGACAAGAATTCTATAGGATCGAGTTTTCCATACAGTTGTGGCAGCAGAGAAAGCCATAACATCTGGTGATTGGTAAGCAAGGGTGACAATGATTTCCCGACCAGATAAATTCTGCACATGGTACTGTTAGTTGAGGCTGATTCCATAGATGCCATTCACCTGCTTCCATAGGTTTCCCATTGTTTCATCTGGCTATACAGTATACTTATAATAAACTCCTTTTCAACTGTTATTATCCAAAATTAAATTACTAGTTACAACTAAGAAGACTGAATGATATACACACACACACACACTTCCTTCAATTTAATACTATAAGATAGACACAGGCCTACTTTGATTTTGGTTACGTTGATACATTCTCAATAATATTAATAGTCTTTATGATCAACAATCCACCCATAAAGGTAGGGAAACTAATATTGAAAATGGCATAAAGACAGAGAAACTGTATGTACTGAAAACCTGTCATGGGCCTGGCATCACAATTATTAAAATTTTGTCACACTTAGTTGGCTGTGAATTGGATAGTTACAAACATTTTTGATTCGTCTACTTCTTCTAAATAATATTATAGAAATAAAACAAGAACTTCGACGTAGTATGCACAACACAATTCCTGGTATGAAGTAAATATTCCAAAACGTTAGTTCTATATACTTAAAATATTATTATTTGCAAAATCGTTTTCATGTTGGTTTTCCAGGGAGAGTGATGGTGACAAACGTGGAGTAGGAGAAAAATAAGGGAATATCCAGTAGGCATACTATGAAAAATGAGCTGGGCATGGTGGCTCACACCTGTAATCCCAGCACTTTGGGAGGCCAAGGCAGGCAGATCACCTGAGATCAGGAGTTCCAGACCAGCCTGGCCAACATGATGAAACCCCATCTCCACTACAGATACAAAAATTAGCTAAGTGTGGTGATGTGTGCCTGTAGTCCCAGCTGCTTGGGAGGCTGAGGCAGGCAAATCTCTTGAACCCAGGAGGCGGTGGTTGCAGTGAGCTGAGGTCATGCCATTGCACTCCAGCCTGGGCAACAAGAGCAAAACCCCATCTCAACAACAAAAAAAAAAAGAAAGAAAGAAAGAAGAGAAAAAGAAAAATGATAAAATGAATTTGGTATTGAGAAATATGGAGATATAGACCATTTTGTAATTAAAAGTTAGACTCCAATAAAACATAAATTGGTGTGTTTTATAAGAAGGCATTTTGTTCAAATTCATGTAGAAATTTTATTCAAACCATGTCAAGCCCAGACTTCTTTTTTGCACTTAGCCTCATATATACAACCGCTATTTAACTCACCCCAGTTGGTAAGCACACAAGCCTCTGCTTAGTTTCCTAAGGCTGCTGTAACAAAGTACCCCACTGGGTGGCTTAAACAACAGAAATTTATTGTCTCACAATTCTGGAGGCTATAGTCTCAGATCAAGGTGCTGGCAAGGTGAGTTCCTTCTGAGGGCTATAAGGGAAAATCTATTCCAGGCCTCTTTACCAGCTTCCTGTGGTTTGCCTGTAGTATTTGGCATTTCTTACTTATGGAGATGTCATCCTAATCTCTGCCTTCATTTTTATATGGTGCTCTCTCTGCATGGGCATCTCTGTGTTCAAATTTCCTTTTCATAAGGACATGGTTATACTATTTTAGAGTCACCCTAATTATCACATTTCGACTTGATCATCACCAGAGACCCTATTTCTAAATAAGGCCACATTCACAAACAGTAGGGGTTAGGACTTCGAAACCTTTTGAGGGTATACAATTCAACTTATAATAGTCCCCTAAGGCTAACATCTAAATACAAACCCTTGGTTTCTTCTCTTTCTCCCTTAAGCCTTGCCTTCACCAGTCTTATCTATCTGCACCTTTCCCCACATTGGATAAATGGTGTCTTCATTTCTCTATTTTTTCAGGGCAATAGTCCAGAGAGACAATATAGTATATGGGTAAAGCATTGCTGTTAGAGCCAGATAGCCTGAATGAGTTCTTCCTCTCCCAATTCAAAGCTGTATAGCCTTAGCCGGTTACTTAGTCACTACATGTCTCATCATCCTCATCTATCATATGGAGATAACAATAAAACCAACCCACAGGTTAAGAATCAAATGTATAAGACAAATACAAGACAGGAAAAAAATAAGAAAATCAAATTTCTTCCTAAAATAGTAATGAATAGAAATCTCTTCATAGAAAATAAGGTAAAACTAAGTAATACTTAATAGGAGAAAAAAATAAAATGCTTAATAACCTGAGTCTCCTTGAGTAAAAAATAGTCTTCTTTCTTAGCTTATTTAAATATACATTAAATAAATCCTATTACTTGAAAGCTGAAAGAAAAATCAGCCTAAAATGTCAGGTGAATAATCATTCCAGGAACTATATACTATAAATCAGTATTCTAAATTTCTCCTTTAAAAAGTAATAATTGTATTTTGTATGTATGTATATGTCTTTCTATATTCAAAAAGTGTGAAAAATCAACAGGATTTTGCAGTCTTAAAACAGTAAATAGATTGAAAATTGTAATAACACATGTAGAGAATGAATCACTTCTTGCTCATAGTGTGAATGTCAACTCAACATCTGGACCACACAGCAGTGAAGAGTTTTTAAAATAAAATGCAAATTTGCATGATAATTTTTAAATATAAAAAGAAAAATTATAGATGCATTGTTGTTTGGTATAACTCTGTTTTCTTCCTTTAAAGACTTCCAGGATTTATTTGAAATCTGAACTTATACTCTTATCACCTCTGAGGAATCATAGGGCAGAAATGATGATTCTAATTTATGCCTAGCAAGATGAGTACAGACGCAAGTGAAACAGCTCATTCAAACTCAGACAGAATCATTGCCTGAAGCTTGAATAGAAAGTCTGTGGTTTCTTTTTGGCCATTCTTAATTTCTAGTCCCAACTGTAGTCACATCATGTTGTTTTATGAAGCTATTGCATAGTGAATACAAAATCTCTGATAATATATGCAAATTAAAGCAGAACTGCAATTATATTAATAAACCTAATGAACTCAGGTGAAAGTATTTAATATGATTTTCATTACTTCACATATTACAACTTACTATTTACAAGTAAGCAGTTGATGATGGTTTAAAAAAATCTCCCCAGTAAAAATTCTTCTCTCTGCACATTTACATATTTTAAAGTATTTGGTGTACGATTTCTATTAGATTAGGAGAGTCTATTATTCAACTAGTTTTCTATCTCCTGTATAAAATAGCTTGTTGTCTTTCCCTTTCAATTCTGTCCTTTTAAAAAAAATCAAATCTGGAAACTTTCAATACTACCAGCCTTACATAGTCCACTTTAGCAAACTCACTATGATGTTGTAGACTATGGAAGAACTTTAGTCTTGAACTCTGATAACCAGCTCACTAAATTCACTATGTAGGTAGCAGGCAGAGATGTTCCCTCTCAAGTCTCTTTTCAGGTATGTGACGAGAGTTAAAAACGAACTTTTCCCTATTACAGATACTGAGCATTGTCAAAAGAATACCAAGGACCTACCTTGTGGTCCATAAACTTGCTGTAGTGATGCTGGGATGCGAGAGAGGTTGTTTGTCTTCGTTCTACTTTCAGGTGATCTGGAGTCACAAAGGCTGGGTTTGCTGTGGAGAAGCATCTCACAGAGAGATGATGGGCTACCAAGAGGTACAACCAGTTACCACCATTTTCTTTTGTGGGGAAGTTATATACCATTTAGTGGGATTTGATAACTCTAAAACTCACCTACTTTTTAAAAAAATATTGAGATTGGGTTCAAGTGATTTCGTGATTTTGCATGAATATCAGTCATTAATTGATTTGTAAAATTGCATATTATAGTTGAACCTTTTGTGTACATTGTGTTTAATATACTTTATGTTAGAATATGCTGAGTTGTTAAATTTTATAAAAGAATATTTATAAATGGACATTTTCAGAAAATGATGTTTTTGCCTTCAATGACATTTCTTATACTTTCAGACAGATTGTTTACATTATGGCTTGTTGTTAACAACAAAAACACATTGTGCTGTAAAGAAGGAAACGTTGCAACACTCAGTCATAGGCATTCCCATAATCCTCCCACGACAATATAATTGCTGTTTAGTTAATAAGCCTAACTACCAGTGATGAATGTAAGTTTATGTATGGCATATTGATGATAATATCTGAGTAGCATAAGCTGCCAAATGAGAGGCAACAAAAAAGAAATATTGCAGTCCAAATTGCATTCCAAATAACTATTTTTCTCACTGTGCAATCAAAATTGTATAGTGTACCGTTATTTCCATAAACACCCATTGGTGCTGTAGAATGAAAATAATAACTTCATGTGATTCACAGCAGATGCTGATAACATAAACCTACACACCTGTGATGAATAGGGTTTAGTAATTTCTCCATGATTAAGGAAATTGCTTACTGTTCTGCAATTGCAATGGGTTGTTTATCTTTTCTATTTGACTTGTAATTAATCATCAAGGCATGAATTGCTTGATGCCAGGTAGATTTAACATTCTGGGATGTATGTTAGAATTAGACACAGACTATGTTGTACCATAAATGAAACACATGAGATGTTCTCCAGTATTTCTTTGTTTGCCAGCAACATATAGGGTAAATGAGATTTAGTGAAAGGCAGAATATAAATCAGCGGTGCAAAGTGAGTCTTTCTTCGTTTTCTTAGTTCATTCAAGCTAAATGGTAGACTGTCCTTTTTTACATTTGTAAAGTTTTAATAGATCTATTTTACTATTGTTAGTGAAAGGAGGAAATGGGTTTCTGCTAATTTAAGTGGGCAAAGTACGCACACTTTAAAGGGTAACAAGATAATAAAGTAAATAAAACATTGTCACAGTCTGCATAAGGACAGGATGAAGCTGCAGTAATTTAGGAGTCCACTAAGCAAGCTAAAGCTCTTAGCTCACTCTAGTAAAATGTTCTAAACAGAGTCTTTATGCAGCTGAAAATGCATATAAAGGACCCTCTGTCTCCTGGTAATATCAAGAGAGAAGAGAGGCAGTCAGAAACATTAAAGTCATGTATTGTTGGCAGTGTACTGCCATGAATAAGAATGAAGACACACCTTAAAACTGTATGTATAGGATGAAGCTTTCTTTTCCTATAATCGTTTTTCACAAATTATTTTATACATTAACCTCAGTATTATACTCTCACTATGTATAATGTTTACTGGAGTAGCTTGTTTTGCTTTCATCAATATTTTAATAATTTACATGGGTGAGACCTCTTTTCAGGAAGTTTTTAAAGACTAACAGTGTATTTGATCCCTCAGAGCTTTGTATTGAGCTGTTTACTGATGAAAGAAATCACTGGAAGATAAAAGAAAACTGACCTCTTCTGGCAGATAGCAGTAAGTAATTCAGAAATCTGAAATAGTAATAAAAAATATGAAAAGCATGTGGAGAATAAAAATTCTCATATTTTACAACCATTTTATATATGACTATACTAAGCTTTCGGTTCAGTCAAAAAATTGAATCTGCTGACAACATGATAAAGAGTAGTTGTGATACTCTAGAAATACCTGAAATAAAATGGTTTTCATAAAATATGCAATATTCTTGATTTTTCATGGAAATGATTAAATTGTAATGATTCTATTTTGAAACTATGGCAAACTATGATTCACAGGCTGAGTGCACCCATTGCTTGTTTTTGTAAATAAAGTTTTATTGCAACACAGCCATACCCATTTGTTAATTTATTGTCGATGTGTCCTTGGGCATTACAGTAATGGCAGACTTCAGTAGTTGTGACAGTTTGCCTACAAAGTCAAAAAATATTTACAATCTGGTCCTTTAAAGAAAAATGTTTGCCAACCTCTAGATGAAATCATCCGAATTTTACTTTTTGATGGTAACTTAAATTGTGGAAAATGGCAACAAACTCAGATACATGTGACTCCCCAGATGAACAAAGCAAGCTTTGTAAACTTTGATGAATTGTTGATGTAAGACTTCTAGAACTAGATTTGCCCTTGTAAAATTATAGAAACTATTTTTGTTATTATTGCCTTTATCTGAATGACAGTTCAGAATTTCTCTTTCTTCTTTCTAATCCACACAAACTCCAATGGGAAGTGTTGATTTAAAATGTGAATTGAGGAGCCTTATTATAAAATACATTCTCAGTCAGTTCTTTTTCATATTCTAAGATGTTGAGTTGAAATTTTTAAGCAGTTTTTCCATAGAACAGACTTGTTTACAATTGACTAGCCCTAGGATAGTATTAAATTATTCCAACAATGCACACCTTTGGGGCTAGTAAAAAACCTATGTGGAAAAAAAAAACCCATAACAAAAACAAGCAAGGGCATATAGAAATAGCTTTTTCTCCTGGAAGGTTCTTCAAGTATATAAGGGGCATGGGCATAGGTAAAATAGAATTAACGAAAAAAAGAACAGGAGAAGGATAGAAGATTCAAATACACATAAATAATATCTATGCTCATACTTTTTGTTGTGAATATTTCTCTGCTGTACATGAACCTCAAGTATCATGAACATCCGAAAAGGAAAGTCAATCAAAAAATATCAAGGGATAATAATGTATACTAGCCTATATATGCATTGTATTAAATATTTAGACAACAAGCAAACAAACATGTTTTGGAGATTTTTTGATGCTGGAAGTGTTCTCTTAAAACTCAAAGCCATTAAACATCCATTCTTTAGAGACAATGGAAAGGAGAGGTTAAGATGACTTTCTAAAGGAACAGCCCACAATGCATATTTGAAATGTACCAGCTGCCTCAATTTTGATATTCTGGAGGTGTGTGGGACTACCTCTCATTTAATACATTGTTTTCTTTCTCATTGTTTTCTTTTCTAAAAAGAATCAAAAGTTAAACTTGCTCATGTCTCCCCCTGCCTCCTTGGTTCCACGTGCCCCGGCCATGTACAGTACGTGTCTTTTGCTCACCCACTCTTCAATTATCGGCCTAACGTTGAAATTATATCAGTGACAATAGAGAAAAAAAATCTAAATTGTGTTTCAAAACTAAATAATGAGTCAGTTTACTCAACAGGGATATTCAGGATGCTTTTGTTTTCCTCTCTCTCTAATGTTTGTAATCTCTACTGGCTCTTGTTGGCATACAATTTTCTATAATCTTTCTGGTTCAATATTTGAGGATTCTGAAAATGTATTGTATTTTCTTGTAACAAATAAGCATTTTTAAAGGTCTGTGGCTTCTGCTCCGAGTCTGTATATAGCAAGCAGCAGATGGAATTTTCACTCTGATAACTGTGAAGAACTTCTCTTCACATATAAAAATAACAGTGCAGCTGAGATATCTCTTTCCAGATATGCTTCAACCATATCTAGAAGTATAATACTCACAACTACCTATCTCTAACATAACCTGTTTTTACAACTTCTAATCAATGTGCCATATAAAATGCAGGAAGTGGGCATTCTGTTTTATTAGTAAGGAAGCATATGAATGATAGATTATATCCTCTGGATGATTATTTAGTTGTGCATTCATTAAAGTACAAAATAAAATATGACAATACATTCTTCTCTTTACAACAGAATTTCATTGACAAAGAATCCAGAGAAATGCAGAAAGGCTGTGCTGAAAATAACATGTGTGTTTTTGGGTGCACAAATATGTACTATTTCAAAGTGAATATTGAATTGTATTTGAGGCACTTAGACTTGATTCTTATCCTTTGGAATGTCTATTTTAGAGTTTGTTGGTGGCAAGGGACAGCAATATGGAAGAGTGGTCAGAAGCATGGACTCTAGAGATCAAATTATTGCAAAGTTTTAATAATACAATGTTGTAAATACTTAGTACAGTGCTTGGCACATAATAAATAAGTAATACATGCTATAATTCTTCTTATTGTAGTAATTATTGTTATTACAACCACTCCTAATTTTACTACCAGTAGCATGATGAGTTTAATTTGGTGGAGAATATATGAAAGCCAAAATATTGTTTTTCTCAAATTGCTGTCATATTTGTACTTGGGAATTTTCCATGTATCTGTTTTGTATATATGGTCCTTACTAATGTCATCTGACCCAATGTACCAGATGATATCTTGTCCCTGACTTTTGTAGTTATAAACTAAATTCTTTTGTTTGAGATTAGTGGGATTAGAGCACTGCATTTCAGGAAATATAGAGAAGTGAGTATAGAAGTTAATATTAATTTAACTGATTATTTTCCTACTCATATATATAATTACCTTTGTTGGAAGAGACATTAGAGCCACCACCCACAGTTACCGCTCAAGAAAGAGGGTTCAAATTATGCACACTTAGTTGTTCCAAGTATAGTTTAGTGTAGCAGATAGGAATTTCACACTATAAACTGAAATGTGCAAAAATGTTGATTTAATAGCTTAGTTTATATTTGAAAGTCCTAATAGGATAATAGTTAGATTTTATTCTGTTGGAGTTCTCAATTTTCTAAGGGTCATGTCTAATTTTCAGAGTATTATATAGTCCCAAGTCATTGTTGCAGGCAGGGAGCACTTGAATCATCTGTTCACTCAGGCACTGGCCAATACCATACCTATCTAGTTGTGTTCCATTAAGTCAGTAATTCCAATTCTCTTTCAGAGTTTTCCCTGGTCTTCTTTGCATGGCTTCATGGGAACTGGAACACTCTCCAGTAATTCTGTGCAATGCTCTGAGACTACCAAATGATTTATTTGGGTGTTTGAAATATAACAGCTAAGACATATTGTTTTTATTTTTTGGTTTTCAACCTATTGCATACCCCTCTTACAGAGAATTTTGAAACTTTTTTCTTTCTTTTTTATTAATGTGTAAAAGAAGAAGACAGAAAATACCTGGTAAATAAGAGGGAAAATAAGTTAATATTTGCAACATTGTCCTTACACAGGAGTTAATGGACAATAACCCCACTCCATATTCCTAGACCCTCCCCTCATCTGTCTAATAGACTGAGGGATTAAAGATCCACACCACAAATATGGTAATATGTGGAGAAGTTGCCTTTATGAGAAAAATCCTCTGTATTCACTAGGACAGAACCATGGCACTATGCTCATGGTTCTCTCCATGGTTATGCAAAGCTTCCTACTATGCACAAGCTCTAAAAGAAATATGCAGAAAGAGATACAAATATCCAAGAATCAGAAGGTAGCATTGGTGGCAAAAGCACCAAATATTTTGTGAGGGATTTTTGATTTGTTTGTTTGGTTTGGTCTAGCAAACAAGAAGAGTTGAGAATAGGAAAAACAGGTCCCTTTTACTGCTTAATGCCGTGTTTGTATAAAAATCTGAAATCCTTGTATAGAAAAGCCACGAAGGGGAATTCAACATAAGATGGAAACTTCCTGGACTGCTCTTAAGTGGACCAGTTTATAAAGCAACCTCATATAAAGCTAAATTTATAGGTACATCAAAATACTAATCATTTAAAATCATCCTTAAATGGTTGTATTCAGTCTCAGGGTGGAACATTTTATTTATTTTGATACAGGGTCTCACTCTGTCCCCCAGGCTGAAGTGCAGTGGTGCCATCATGGCTCACTACAGCATCTGATTGAACATCCCAGGCTCAATCAGTCCTCCCACCTCAACATCTGGAGTTGCTAGGACTACAGGTTCACACCACCACACCCAGATAACCCATATGCACAGATGAGTTTTTGCTATGTTGCCCAAGCTGCTCTTGAACTCCTGGGCTAAAGCAATCTGCCCTCCTCTGCCTGTCAAAATGCTGGTATTACAGGTGTAAGCCGCCACACCAGCCTTGGTGGAACACTTTCAATAAACATTCTAATGATATCAGATATCAGAAAGGTTTTTGAAGTAGATAACTGGAGGAATATGGGGAGGAACTTAGAAGGCTATGAATCTTCTGTTTTACCCCTCTAACCTTCAGAGTTTTTTAAAATAAGAGCTGTCATTATCTGACATGCGGGAGACAGTGGGTCTAATATCTGTCCACCCTCCCATACATATATCAGATAAACCTGCAGATGACATGCCACTATTTCCCATAGGTCAGATGAAATCCAAAAGATTATTTATTCCTGTCACGTATCAAACTCCCAAGCCCTGTTCTTTTCCAACTTAGAGTCCTGACATTCGAATGCTGGCATTCACCTTCCTATGTCCAAAAACACCTCATTATCAGGATAGACAGTTTTCATTAGCTGAATTTCCACTTGCCAAGTCTCATTCCTCAATTGTATCCTACAATATAGGTCACTTAAGTATATTGGACTGTTCAACAGGCATTTGGCAGAAGTTCTAAGTAGAAGGTTTGAAATATTTGTGCAGAATACTTTACTATTTTTTAAATCTCTAATCAGGTAAAGGCAGCAAGTATTTTAAATACCTGTATTGCTTAGCTCCTCATCTCTTTACCAATTTTGACTCATCTTTCCTCTGTCCCTCTCTTTTTTTTGAAATATTTTGGAAAAAAAGAGGTTTAATAAAATATAAAGTGGGAATGCTTAATGAAGTGCAGCCACATTCAAGGCTATGATGCTTACTCTTCTTCAGAGTGTTCTAAAGAGTGTTGTATCATTAGAGTTGTTCTATGTGCTATGCCATTAGAGCAGTACCTTACATACCTCACAGAAGTTCTGTGCATTTCCTGCTATGACTTTATGCAGCAAAATGAGAAGTGGAATTTCTTTCTTTTATAAACAACTCAACTTGATTCAGACTCCTTGAAAAAGTTAAGCAAACTTCTTACAGAAACTTTATAGAGTAGTCTCCTTTTGTTGAAATAAATTTCAGCAACTAAAATTAATGCAAGAATCCAGGCAAAATGGAACTAAAGGTGATTCACAGGTAGATTCTGACAGCTTGGTTATCATGCTAATTGAGCTGAAGCTTTTATAAAATTATGTTATTTCTCAAAAATTATATTACTATCAGATTTCATTTTCTTTTATTTCAACTATCATGTAGGAATTTCAAGTCAAAAATAAAAGAAAAACTAACAAAATCATTCATTTGCTTATTTTTAAAATAACAATATTTTATATTTATAGATTTTTAAATAAGCAAATGACTGTGTATGGTTGTATTTATATTTTATTTAGGTGAAAAGCACAGAACTGGTATATAGTAAACATTTAAGTTGGTCAAACAACTTGAATAAGAACCTTGAGTGTTATAGAGCAGTTATCTGCAAATAGTATGTTTATTGTTGTCAAGTGAAACAAAGAACATTCACTTCCACTAAGCATGTAGAAAGTTAAAAAAAAGAAATCATTTACATTCCAAAATATGTAAAGAACCACAATATGTAAAGAACTCTGAAAACTCAGTAATAAGACCATCCAACTTAAAAATGGGTAAAATATTTGAACAAAAGCCAAATAAAATATATGACTGGCAAATAAGCCCATAAAAGCATAGTCATTAGGAAATTAGTCATTAGGAAAATACAAATTAAAGCCATAATGAGAGTACTACATCGCTTTTAGAATTTCTGTAACTAAAAATAAAAATAAAACATGCAAGGATTTAGAGTAACTAGAAGTCTTATGTACTACTTGTAGAAATGAAAGTTGGTATGGTGGCTTTGAATAAAGGTTTTTCATTTGCATACAAAGTTAAAGATATTCTTACCCAGCAATCTATTCCTATTAATAGGTAATAACCCAAGTGAAATGAAAACATAGGCTCAGAAAAAAACATATAGGCAAATTTTATAGCAGCTTTATTTCTAATTACCAAGAGAGGTAAACTACCTGAATGTCCACCAAAGGTAGGGGGTTGGGCAAATAAATTAACTGTGGTACATCCATACAGTGGAATGCTACTCAGCAATAAAAAGAAACAAACCACCATTCCGTGCAGTAACATGGATAATTTCAAAGGTGTTAATGCTAAATGAAAGATTCAGAAAAAATATATTTTTAAAAATTCCTTTTATTTGACATTCCCAAAAAGGTAAAAATCTAGGAACAGAAACCAGATCAGTATTTGGCAAAAATTGGCAATGGGGAGAGGGAGTTGATTACAAAGGAGGATGAGAAAAATTTGGGGGAGGAAAAAACTATTCTATATTGATTTTTGCGGTAGTTGCAAGCCTGTGTAAGTTTGTCAAAATATATAGAATATGACACCTTTTTAGGATAGACTTTACTGTATTTAAATTATAACTCAGTAAACCAAAGCTGAAAGAGAAGTATGGGATACAAAATCCTTTTTGTCTGTACTACGCAAGAAGAATGCAACACTTTTAATAAACTAAATGGTTTTCTCCATAAATTACTGGTGGTAAGTTACCTTGTCTAAGAACTCAGTGATTACAAATTGGTGCTTCAGTCCAGCTATTCATTTCATTCCAGATTTCTTTTGTATCTTGTGAACTCCATGGGAGTTTGGTAACAACGATGTCAAATATAAAGGCATTGATAACATAAATGAGTAGGGGATCCTTTAATTTTCAGAGAACAGCTTGACCATGAAACCCCAGGGCTGCTTACTCTGGGCTTCTGGGAGTGGTATAGGAAAAGGAGGATGCAGAACCCCAAAGTTGATTTAAAAAAACCTTAATTCTATTATTTAATTTTGGGCATCAAATACTGGTGAAGTATATAAATACAAATATAGTAAGAAAGAGAGCTGTATCTATTACAATCAAGTTGAACATTAATGTCTTGGAATATGGTCACTCTGATGCATTGGCACACCATGGAAACCATCACAAGCTGCTTTACAGATTTTATCCAGTTTGTAAGTTTTTGTGCTTTGAGGCTAAAAAGGATTGATTTAATTAAACTAGCAGATTGACAGAAACAGATACTATGTGACAAGATGGCATATATTAAAAAATTAAGAGTAGCTAATTATTTCATTTTTCAATTTCATTTTACTTTTGGTTTTAGCAATGAAAGAGTTCATAAAAATCCTGGCAACACTGGCTTTGTGAATACATCTTCTAAAGGGAATTATTCACTCTCCAGTCTTGCATCTGTCATTCTGGTAAAATACAAAAGGACTGTGCAGGATTGGGGCAGCTTGTTAGATTGCTTTAAATGTTTATTTTCACCAATATCCAAATGTGTGAATATAAAAAAGTTAATGTTTTAGAAAACAGTTTGTCTTTGTTCTTTTATAGCACGCATGCATTTTTATATCAATCTGTTTCAGGACAAAGCATATTGCATCTCAATGATATGTTTCAAAGACTAAGAATTTGGTCAATGCACAGATTTTATTATATTCTGTTAAGACCATAGCATTAAACTAAATAATCATTAAAATTGTTGTGTATTATGTTACTTGCCCCACTGGGTATTTTTTTTCTTATTAAGGTAAAAAGGAAGAACACACACATATTTTAAAACAAGGATCATTATATCTTTGCCTTTGAATGCAAATATACAACGGTTGAGGGGACATAACTGAAACCACTCCCCTAAACAACTGAAATTCTCAATTATACTGTTGTTCTCTATTTTGATATATTAAAGACTTTTTCTTTCCTTTGGCTTTTATTTGCTTTAAAAAATCATGGGTACTTTAAATAATATTCAGTTGTTTTGGTTATTAAGTCCTACTGACTAAAAATTTGGTTATTAAGTCCTACTGACTAAAAAGCTATATGAAATATAAAGAATTTCAAAAGTTAGCCCTGGAGATGTAGCAAATTTTCAGGCATTTCCTATTCAACATTCAAATAGAAAATGTGTTTGCTTTTAAATAAAAAAGGAAAGAAAAAAAGGAAATGGAATTCAACCTCCAATGGAAGGCTGATTTTTATGAGGAAATTTATTGATTCTATCATGGTTGTATGAACATGTTAAGTTGTAATTAGGTGTTTGCTGGGCAACTTTCATAGGGTGATTTTGTAGTCATGTGGATCACAGAGATCATAACCTTCCTGTCAGTGTCTAAACCTGCATTTAACACCTGTTTCTGAATTGGAAACAAACTAAACCTTAATGCACTTGAATACATAGCTGAAATTTTATTTTCATTATAGTCATTAATTCAATACTAGCATAAGATTTTCACATTTGATTTTCATCTTACTTGGATTGTGTTAATTGGTACACCGGAATAATCCTCAGCAACTTGTCCTCTATCAAGTGATTTTACAGCTTGCTTACTTAATCAAAACCTATCTATAAAACCCTACTCTCTCCTCATGGCAACCACATTCACATAGGTCAGTCTACGAAGTTAAATGACTCATGCAGCTTTTATAATATTAGGGTACACACATCTCTGCTTAGTATACATTTCATTTTTAAGCCAATGTCCTATATTTCCCAGAAAGGGTCATTTTCTCCCTTATTGGTAAAACAAAAACTTTACTCTGGGGGTCATTATGAGAAATGCATGAGAAAATCTTAGTAACATTGTGCCACAAGCTTTATCAAAACCTAAAAAAGGTAAAGGCAATATAACTCTTAGTCATTTTTCAAATGAAAAGATAATTGTCTATAGCCTCATATCTCTGAATGAATGTGGACATGCTCTTCTTCCTGGAGGAATTAGATTTAGAGTGGCCTCCTGCAGCATTGCTTTGTTTTCATCTATAATTCTAACATACCCATGCAGATGATTTCCCTGGCAATCTAATCTGAACAGTCCATGGGCTTCAAGAACACAAATCGCCTTTAGCTTAAACCTGTACTAGAAGCAGAACTAAATAGATTGTTCCTAGCTTTCTTTTCCCTAAATATCACCCTGTTCACATTTGCCCTACTAAACGAAGTGCAATATAAATATATTATTATTACTATAAAACTAGAGCTGGGAATATCAGATTCTCAGGGAGAGGGTTGCCAAAAGTGTTACATATAACGTTTTAAAATGCTTCTCATGAGATTTTTGTAATTCTCTCTTTATCTTCCTTCTCCTTAATTCTCATTGAGGAACACCATTCTCACTGAATATATATATATATATATATATATATGATTACGATTATCCAGGAAAGGATTCATGCCAAACCTCATTGAAAACCCTGTGTTCTTCAGTATAGCATGTCTGAGACAAAATGTATTGAACAAATGTTATAAAAATGAGATTGTTTTCAATTTTTTTAAAGAATAGTGATGAAAATCTGAACATTCTATCTAATTTACAGTCACAAAACATGTAATACAACTGGTTAGTATGCAGACCCAAAAGGAGGAAGGCTTCAAAGAAATTAGACATCAAAGAAAATATAATTTATGATTTATGACTGCAGAGAGCCAGTGTTGTGCAATGTTTAAGACCTCAGGCTCTGGAGTCCACATACTTAGTTTTAAATTCTAGCTCCACCATTAGCTAGCTGTCTGACAAAAGACAAGTTTATTAACTGCCCCAAATCTGTTTTCTCAATTGTCAAATGGAACAATAGTGGTTCTTTCCCCCATAAGGAAAGTTAAATGAGATGATGAAAGTAAAGAACTTAAAACAAGGCTTAGCTCAAAATATACATATATATGTTTTACATACATACATACATGTGTATATTTCTATATTTCTATATACACATGTATGTATATATACATAAAACATGTTGTATATACATGTTTTATATGCATATAAAAACTATATATGTATATATTTCTACATACACATGCATGTATATACATGTTTTATATGTGTATATACATACATGTGTATGTAGAAATATACACATGTATGTATATATAAAACATATATATGTATATTTTGAGCTAAGCATATATACGTCTATAGAAATATATACATATTATGTATATAGAAATACACACATATATGTCTATAGAAATACATACATATACACGTTTTCTTTCATCCATATGAAACTACAACTGTATTTTAAGCAGTTATTAATGTGCATTTTTTTCAAATGTATATGTCATGTATAAATCAATCTTAGATAGTATTTCTAATATATGTGTTGAATGTTCTGGTCAGTAACCACTCAAGAAATAATATAAAAAATAAAATTATTGATAAGGAACCATACGCTATAAGAATAGCAAAATAGGAAAAATATGAAAAATGTATGCAGTTATTTTGTTGAGCTATTAACTATTTTGATAGAATAGTTCTATCTTAAGGAGCTAGTTGACTACATATACATTAGTTCTAAGTCAATCCATGCTTATTGAGTTACTGAAAGGTACAGAACACTTTTCTAGATGGAATGAGAAATAAAACATGTTAAAGGCACCAATCCTTGAAAAACCGTTTATCATCACTTGGGGAAAATAAGATAGTAATTTTTGATTTTCCAGGCTGACTACTCGACTCTGCTTCAAAATACATTTGATGATAATGAATGCATCACCTCCCAGACAGATGTAAATAGCTTGCAATGGAGCAGAGAAATTAAGAGCAGGCTTTTGAAATAAAATACCTGGATCTGATTTTTGGCTCTGCAATTACTGCTATAAGACTTTGGCCTTTGCTTTCTTATCTGTCTAATGGGGATAATACTCATATGTTTATTAGAAAGATTAAAGAGACAATCTTTGTTAAGTGGTAGTACAATGTTTAGCATGTAATAAATATCAGAATACTAACTTGACTTGCTTGTTACGACAAGGTTTCTATTTTCACACCATGGCTGAGCTTCATGAGCAATTGAGAGAGTGCTTCTAACTTCTACTAGACTAGATTAAATAAAGATCCAGATTTTGTCAATAGTGTGCTTAATTAAGCAGACCAGATAAGAACATCAACAAGCTCTTGAAAGAAGCCTAGATATGGATAAACTTAAGGAGAGCTAATATGAAATGTAGGTAAATGGCTAAGCCTGTGCTGAGCTATTTCACAGGACTGGCTCCAGATGCATGGCCACTGTCTCATTAAACTATGCTGTATTCAAGGAATACCATCCTCCTCTTAAAACTCCTTTGTACCATTCTGTACAATTTGAGCCCTAGTTTGTGAATGTACCAGATGCTCAACTGCAATTCAAATGTGTAAAATGCAAAAGATACTTTTCAATAGGAACGATGCTGTAAATATTTCTTCTTGTCCACATAAATCAAGTGTCTTCCTATTTTCTCTCCCATCTTCTCAGCCTCTTAGGCACACTAGAGATAACAGAAAATATCCTATATAGGAATGCGGTGGCATCTCCTGCAAAGAGTCAGAACCCCTAGGCCAATAGCCACTTTCCTGTGGATGCCTTCACCTCTGCTCTCCTAGCCTCCAAAGGCTGCTAAATTTTACCTACTATTTTCATAATTTTCAGTGACATTGTCATGTCAGTCACTCTCCAGATAGAACACTACTCTCCTTCCCATTCAAATCTTGTTCTCCACCATTCAGAAAACATTGCACTTTAAAAATTCCACCTGAATGAGTAATTACTTTTATCATTGTTATCTCTATTGCTCTGAGCATTTTCATGATATTACAATGAAGATTAAAACTAATAATAATGACACAAATGTAAAAAGTCTATCTCCCTGTCAAAGTTGAAAGTGTTCATATTATTTTTCAACTTTTCTTTATTTTTCCTTTGAAATCACACATACTAAACTAAATAATGCACACATTTTATAGAATAGTGCTTTCTGAAATGCTGCATTTTTTGAAGCATTAAAATAAATTTGATATCAACACACTAAGGACTCTCACACTAAACAGTACCAAGATATCAGCTGTCATTACTGTGTCATGGAGATTCACCCCTAAAAATATCTCACCCAAAAATGTAGGAGACATTTGCAGACAGCTTTGTCATTTAGATATTGTCTCATGATACATAGATAAATCTTAGCTGCTGTGCTCATTATAGAATGATTTCCCAAATACAGAGAGACTAGAATTGTCCAATTAAATGCTAAATATTTACGGCTGCACTCGCTTTGGCATTTCTTTAACTTCTCTGTGTAGAGCTTTGCGATCTAGTGACTTTCTCTTATCTTTCTCTTTCAAATGTTTGTTTTTGCACTTTGGTGTTATATTGTTTATTGGCAAGAAAAGCAGCTTAGTGCCAAATGTGTAATACATTACACAATACACCTTCACTTTTATAAACTAAAGAATCAATGTAGTTGGATAATTTCACCTTTGATTTGCTGTGTTCCACAGAAATAATGTACATGAAAATAATACTACATAATGGAACTGCTTCTACAATTTTGGCGATAGCTGAGAATGCTCTAAATAACATATGGTGATTATTGACCTTGCAACCCCCTAAACTTCCCTATGTCCTTCACCAAGTTATGGGGTAGGTAGTATCAGGCATCCCATTCAGCAGTTTTCTCTCTCACCACTAAACCCTAGATTTCTGTTCTTTTCTGTCTCCAACCCTGTAACTTATCTTGTGTGCTCACAGTTTGCCTTCATGTTTTTAAACAAGATGATAAAGAATAAGCCAATAACTGTTCCTAGGCAGTGCTCTCTCAAAAGTTCTTTTTCTATTTCTCTCCAATTTCTATCTCCTCTCTTGTTCCAAATCATAGTTTATCCTTGTTCTCTGCTGTTCAGATAAGATGAAACAAAACAATTCAATAAAAAATAACAGTCACATAACATTTGTCTGGATCCTGCTTCTTTCTACCCACGTTTCACATGAAGTAGAGTGAATGGGAGAGTAGAGAATGCAGACGAGAGGACTTGGAAGATGAAAGGAGAGAAAAGAAATTGACAGAGATTGTCTAAAGGTGATTGTGAAGACATGAAATTATGGTTGAACTAATTGCTGCTAGGGTGGATTTTCATTTGAGACATGAAGACCAGTGCTGATTTTGCTTTCAGGTCAATGTAGCGGGGGAAAAGGCTATCCTTGAAGCCAAACTACACTGGTTTAAAATCAGAAACTTAATCCAATAGCATACCCATAAAATACTTCTTCCAGCTGCCTTCTCTTTCTCTCAAGGACACTAATCTCCAAGAACCCAAGCTTGAAACTTCAATTATCCCCACATAGAATCAGTGAGTGGGTTTTGCTGATTCATTTTCTCTCTCTGTTTTCATTTCTGCCACAATTCACAAGTGTTCTATGAGCATAGCCTCCCTCCCAGTCCAATTTAATCACTATTTCTTTGTATTTTACCACAAAATTAATCTTCCTGAAACATTACTTAGATGACACTTTTCTGGTCAAACACCTTGTAGAGGGGGGAGACTTGGCTGCCCCCTGCTTAGGATTTTGAAGTGTAATCTCATTAGTCTGTCAATCAAAGACTCTATGGGATTGTCTACTTTTTTCATCATTTATCCAACTGTTTTCATTATTTATCTTCTGCTACAAAATACCTGACCATTTTCCCTAATGGGATGTGCTGAAGAGGTTTCCAGACTACATTGATTTGCAAAGGAGAACCTCTTAAATAGCAGAATTTAAGTCACTGGAGTAAATATCCTCTACATATCAACTAGCCAGTCAAATGTTAGCATATACTACATTAATGTGATTTCTTACCCATATGCAGAAATAAAAATGGTTCTATATTTTAATTAAAAAATGGAATGGCATGTCTGTTTCAAACATTAGTAGCATAGTGCAATTGCAGCTATATCCAGATGGCTCCATTTCTCTCCAAATTGTTTACTTGGGCAAAGGTTCTCAAAGTGTGGTCTCCAAAAGAACAGCATCAACCGAACTTGAGAATTTGTAAAACATGCAAATTCTCAGTCTTAGAATGTCTGGTAGCCAGGCCCAGCAATCTGGTTTTAGCAAGTCATCCATGTGATTCTAATATGTGATATACTTTGAGGACCACTATACTAATGCCTACAAATTCTGAGCTCGTTTTTCAAAATAAAGTGAGACTGGTATAAAAGAAATGCTGTACTCTCTTCTAGGTCACTCCTGCTACAGAAAAAGTGAGAGTGAGTTAACTATAAGCTTCTGTTGATAGCATAAAACAACATTTGAAATTTTTGGAAAATGAGCTCCATGAGTGTTAGGCTTCCAAATACATAAATATATACATTCAGACATACCTCTAATAATTAAGTATCATTCTTTGCCAGGCACAGTTTGAAAGCTTTTCTATAGTTTGAAGCCTCCTTCAATCCTCAAAATGAATTTATGAGGTATTATTTTTTTTTTCTTTTCAGCTTTTATTTTAGTATCAGAGGGTACATGTGCAGGCTTGTCACATGGGCAAACTGTATGTCATGGGGTATTATCACCAAATTCATGAGCATATTACCTGTTGGATAGGTTTTTAATCCTTATCCTCCTCCCACCCTCCACCCACAAGTAGGCCTTAGTGTCTATTGTTTCCTTCTTTGTGTCCATGTGTACTCATTGTTTAGCTCCCACTTAAAAGTGAGAACATGTGGTATTTGTTTTTCTGCTCCTGCATTAATTCACTTAGAATAATGGCCTCTAATTCCATCCATGTTGCCACTAAGGACATGATGTCATTCTTTTTCATGGCTAGGTAGTAGTCCATGATGTATATGTACCACATTTTCTCTATACAGTCTACCATTGATGGGCATCTAGGTCAATTCCATGTCTTTGCTATTGTGAATAGTGATGCGGTGAACATGCATGTGCATGTGTCTTTATGGTAGAATGATTTATATTCCTTTAGCTATATAACCAGTAGCGGAATTGCTGGGTCAAATAGTAGTTTTGTTTTAAGTTTTTGAG
The DNA here is from genome assembly GCA_963573385.1 of Cacajao melanocephalus. Lineage (NCBI taxonomy): Eukaryota > Metazoa > Chordata > Mammalia > Primates > Pitheciidae > Cacajao > Cacajao melanocephalus. Next base: position 155,304 of record CAUYLG010012841.1, on the reverse strand, counting down.
AAATCTACAAACCTTTTTCGACAGTGGCTTAACTAATTTATATTTCCATGAGCAATGTATAAGGGTACCCTTTTCTCTGCAACCTATGAGGTATTATTAACTTCCCATTTCACAGATAGCAAAAGCAAGGCCCAGAGTTTAAGTCATAAAGGTAGTCGAGAAACAGTAAATATTTTAACTCAGGCAATCTAGTACTTCATGCTTTCAGACACTACTTTATGTTACTTATTAAATCAATATTCTTTTATCCTTCTTAAGTTTATTTTGTTTTTAAAAACACAAAGGTCTCATTATAATCAGAATTTTGAACATATATGTACAACTTGAAGTATCTCCTATTGTGTTATATTTAATCTTTATTTTCCTCCAATTTATACTAGTTAAATTGAGGCTTAGGGAGGATATATAACATTTCTAATTCCATATCATTATTATATTGTTTTAGTAGATCTGTTTTTGATTACAATATATTTTCTCTTATATTCTTAAAAATACTTTTGAATGTAAATTCACCGATAAGGAGGTTACTATTTATTTTAATGCATACCAGAAGAGAGAAGATGGTAGATTTTTATTTTATGCATACATAGTGGTAGTAAATAAATATTCCCTTTATTAAATATAAAAATCATATTACTTACAAACTGATTTGCTTACCATAATTTTATCTTCTAAGGCTGATATACAGAATCCTCCTTTATAATATGTTTAATATATTTGGTGTTTATAAAAATAGTAATGTCTACTATATTAGAAATAAATTGCCAATTGAATTATTACACAGATTTAAAGTGTAATCTTTGTTACTACATGTGTTAGCACAAATTGCTTTGCAGTACATCAATTGTAAATCTGTTGCAAACTGATATGAGCAAATAGTCAGTGGATTGTCTGAACCAGTTATTCAGTTACTGTGAAGATTTTTTTAAAATGCCAATACAGAAAATGTTTCTCAGTTAGTAAATATTAAAATTAGAAAAAAAAAGTTTTAAAAGGTCATTCCTCCATCAACCCATTTTAATGTTTTTAATGTTTAAAAACATTAGCAATTTCTTCTTCATAGTTCAGTGCAAAGACATTTGAAAATACAATTCAGTATCTCAAAAGTACTGTGAAGATAAACTGCCTCTTGGGGATTCCATCACCATCTGATTTAATGTTGACTGTTTAATCATATTATAAACTTCTCCAACAGGACTGCATAATTGCCTTCTTAGCAGAAAAGAATAAATAAACAGCTTACCTTGCAACTCCAATTTCTTAAGAAGCCCATTACATTCCTGAAAACATCAAAAGATTTGTCAGCACTTCCATTATCAACCTCCATTTTCTAGAGTTGATAGTTGGCTGTAAAATTTTACCCTGGGATTAAAATAGACATTTAATATGTTGACCATGGGATAGTCATGATCATGCTCTGGGAAGAAGGGTCAGGAAAGAGGGCGGGGTTCTTTTGCCATGCCATTCTCATTAGCTAAATTGTTATTTCCAAGAATATAGTAATAATTTCTGCCATTACTTAGTGCTTCATGATAGGCACATAATATACACTATATTTAATAATTCTTTTTAGACAATTCAACAAAGAAGGTGATATTATCCTTGATTTGCAGGTGAGAAAACTAATGCTTACAAGAGTGAAGTCATTTTCCAAGCTCACATGTTTAATCAGTAGAAAACTGAGCTCAAATACAAGTTCAGAGTGCCACGGAGCTACCTGCTATAGAACTGCTGATTAAACTCGCCCATGTGGATGGGTTACCAGGGAGGGACAAGGGCTAACAACGAAAAATAGGATCTTTACAATTCAGCAGCCAACCTACTTCATCTCAATCGCCAGAGGCGACTGTCTCATTCCATAGCCAATTATAGTTCCCGTGGATATTTTTGCTGCCTCTCTTGAAGGGAAAAATTATACTAATAAGTCAGGATTAGAAAAAGACATTCCACTCATTTGACAGCTTGCCATGTTTCCGTAACAAACAGTGATTTGATTAGAGAAAATGAGGTTGGGAAATAATCACTTTGATATACAAAATATGAACTAATTGGTGTAGGTGTTTTTATTAAAAAGAAGTTCACAATATTTATAATACACTAATTTAAATAACAATTGTCTCCCATTTATGTTCCTTATGAGTTCTTGAGCAAAAGCGCTGTAAATACTTTCTTACAGATAAAGTCTAGGCACCTGACATCTAGACTAATATGACAGATCACATTGTTCAGCATGTTGGAAATTCACTTTAACTTACAAACACATCTAAAATCATTTTGAGAGTAAGTGCTGAATAGTGTTGATGGCTATGCTAATTCTGTGGCATCTTGACTTTGGGGATGAAGGCAAATTTCAGAGACAAGAAAAATTATAATCCTGTTTTAAAAGGCAGACTGGTATGTGAGTCTAACTGAAAATTTTATTTCTGTTTATTATTTTCCTACTTGATGGCAGTTATGGCCACCAACATTATCAACATCAAATATTTATTGAGCATCCACTAGGTAAGTAGCGCTGTAAGAGTTGTCCTCAGAACAAAGTTAGGCAGAGCCAAATCTTCTCAATAACATAGTTTGGGCAAGGCCTGTTGTTTTGAACTTTTAGCCTGTCATTATGATTAATTGTGAAGTAAACAATTAGAATGAGTAAGCAGTAATCAGAAGAGAAAACAGCAAGAATAACCAAATAGACTCTAACCAAGCCTTTTTAAATTGGGTACATTCGACTTCACATACAGGCTCCAGGATGTTTTAAATCTGTTTAAGAGGCAATACTATAAAATATTTCATCAGCATAGGTGTAAAGATAACCAATTTTCAATTACACTGAAACTCATGACATCTAGGGAAAAGCTAATTTTTCAATTTTTGATTGAGAGGATCAATTAAACTTATTAGAAATATTTACATGATATTTAGATGATAGGCATAAACTTGATTGGCTTTTATTCCCACTACTGTTATTCAGTAGTGGTTGAAAGGAAATATGTATAAAACAAAAATTCTAACAGCTATTTTCAACTCCGCAAACTGCATGGTCTTACTTACCTAAGGGAAGGTGAGACTCAAAAACATAGTCATTTTTTAAAAAGGACAGTCATCACTGAAAGCAGTAATGCTCCAGCAGAGACACTTAATCAGGAAAGCAAATCGTCCCCTCCTGGCCAAACTGCCATCAGGAATCTTGTTCTTAGTAAGCAGGATCATTCTCATAGCTGGAGCAGCAGACAAAACTGGGTTGAATTTATATTCCTCCTTTTTTCCTGAATAAAGATACACCGAAAAGTTTAAGTAACCAGCCACTTCTCTCTTGTCTGCTTTGTTGTTGGACTGTTATAGTTCTCTGATAATTTTCCAAACCCTGTAGATCAGAGGCCTCCCAGGAAGATTGAGTGGGTTGATTAGGAAGTCCCAGGTTGCTGGATTAAAAATTAAAATGCCTCCAATCCTAAAATCCATGTCAGGACAACTTGTCTTGTGCCATTTGGCATGTCTGTGTCTGACCCTCCTTGCTGCTTTGCATGAATTATCAATTCTCTTACTAAGTCAGAATTTTGCTTTGACTTACAGAAAGCTCACATCTGCTTTTAGCTGCTTTAATCCTGTGTTTGTCTGCCTGAACTAAGTCTTAAAAAACTTCCTACTGCAATAGGAAGAGCTAAACTCTAGGAAAGTTTGTGTGTGTCTGCCTTCTTGCCGTAACAGCTGTAAAGATCTTGGTTGCCCTACTGAGGGTTCAGAAACTGAAGATTCAATTTCTACATGGAGTCCCCCAGAATAGTCTGACCAGAAATGGTTATGGCCTCAAAAAGCCACAGGGGGATGGCAATTATCTATTCTGGTGACTCAGAAGCTCCAATTCTCTTAATATAAAGGAGGTGGAGTGGAAGCTGAGGTAGGCTATAATGATATTTGGTACAGTGAAGGCTGGCTAATTGCTCATCACACCCATTTTCTCTTCTTCATGGGAACATACCAATCCATATTTCCCAGCCTTCTTTGTAGTTAAGTGTGACCATATGACTGAGTTCTAGCCAAGAAAATCTAAACTGACTTGATATGGGCTATTGCCATGTTGGGCAGATAAAATCCTCCTACCCTAAATTCTCCATACTCTTCCCTATTCCCCAGGCTTCAGGCAAATATCAATGGTGATCTTAAAAGCCACAAATTTAAAATGACAAACTCAAAAGATTGAAGAAATCTGAATTCATGTTCAACATTTTGGGAAGAATATGGAGTCAATCAGGAACATCTGTTGCAAACTTCATATGAATGAGAAATAAAGTCTACAGTATAATAACATTTAAATTTGGGGTTCATATCTTTAAACAGTTATTATTATTTAAAATGACAGACTGAGTGTGATGGCTCAGGACTCTAATCCCAGCACTTTGGGAAGCAAAGACAGGAAGAGTGCTTGAGTCCAGGAGTTTGAGACCAGCCTGGGAAACATGGTTGTTAACAGGTAACTAGTTAGCCCTGAGCAGTGCAGGAGAGGGATCCATGCCACCTCCTCCCCACCCACCTACCAGGAATGTCAGGCAACCATCAGGTGATGGCTTGCCAGTTTTTACACTGCCTCTCTAAAAATGATCATTGGCAGCTTGAACCAGGGAGAGGCAATTCCCTCTGAGAGGTACACAGTTGTCACACTAAAGTGTTCATTGATTGCAGGCACCAGGAAGAGGCAGTTGGCAAAACATGTAAAAACACTTGAAATTGGTAATCAGTTTCCAATAAAATCTCAGGATGGAACAAGTGAGCTTGGTCATGTGCATTAAGAGACAAAATGACAGAGTACCACCTGCTGAGGGCATTCCATCAGAAAAGGGAAGAAAGCCTCAGATGGATACACTTACAACTTCCTAAACACACTGTGCATGCTCACCTCCCAAACGCAAAGAGGCCACTGTGAATGTGGGGAGCTCACCCTTAGGAAAGAATAAAGAGAAAAAGGCATAGGATATGGGAAGTGGGCCAGCATATAAAGTCCTAGGATCAAAGATAAATGGGATACTTGTCCTTCAAGTTGCCTGCTTGCTTCTCTTTCAAGTGTACATTTTTTTCTTTCCTGCTGAAAAGGGTTTTGTTAATAAACTTGGACACTTGTTCTGAAACATGCCTCTGTCTCTTTTTTTGCCTTATGCCCCTCAATCAAATTCTTTCTTTTGATGAGGCAAGAATTGAGGTTGCTTCAGATCCATATGGATTCACCACCAATAACTCAGACACCTTCTACCACTCACATGGTGAGACTCTGCCGCTATAAAAAAAATTAAAAATAATTAGCTGAGCATTGTGGTACACACCTGTTGTCCCAGGTGCTTGGGAGGCTAAGGTGTGATTATGCTTGAGCCCAGAAGGTTAAGGCTGCAGTGAATCATGTTCCTGCCACTGCACTCCAATCTAGTCAATAGCATGAAGGAAGGAAGGAAGGAACAAAGGAAGGAAGGAAGGAAGGAGAGAGAGAGAAAGAAAGAAAGAAAAGCATGTAAGAAAGCAAAGGAAGGAAGAAAACAAAGGAAGGAGGAAAGCAAAGGAAGGAAGGGGAGAGAAAGGGGGGAAGGGGAGGGGAGAAGAGGAGAGGAGAGGAGAGGAGAGGAGAGGAGAAAGAGAAGAGAAGAGAAGAGAAGAGAAGAGAAGAGAAGAGAAGAGAAGAGAAGAGAAGAGAAGAGAAAAAGGAACTGCCAAAGAAAATTGCGTGGCATTGGTTTATTGGTCAAGGAGCAGATGATAAGGAAACTATCAGAGACTTGAAAGAGGGAGACCTATGGGATGCAAGACACTTGGTGAAACAACTGTTACCTGTGATACTTAGAAGGCAGATCAAGTAACTACTGAGCTGGACTCCCAGGGGAATGATTGGAATTAGTCGGTGTGTTGGCATTTCATTTACTTTTTGTAAAATATTACAAGAAAGAAAGAAACTGAGAAAAAAATTGGCCACTTTGCAAGCAGAAGTAAAAGAAACATAGAGAATCCAAAATCTGGAGCTTCAAATTGTAGGAAACTTGGATGCCCAAAAGAAAGTGACAGGATTTTAAAAAGCCTCAAGAGACAAGGACCAGATAAAGTTTTTTATGTGAACAAAATGACTGAGAATGTGACAAAAATCAGATTGCACGTATGAATTCCTCATCTATTACTTTTGGTAGCCTGAAATTCATAACTGACCACTAATTTGAGGTAAAGTAGGGCATAAAAAAAGCAAATGTGGCTTAGGCATTAGATCTAGAAAATAATTTCATTTCATTTATTGGCACATGGAATTGACTAGAAACAAGTAAGTTAGAAATCTACTCAGAGTTTGAGTGAATATTTTTGTGAAAGAAATCCATAAACTTATTTCCAAAATGTCTTTGATAATTTGACACTAAAACAAAGAAAGGGTTGGGTTCCCAAAACTGCGTTTAGAGGAAATAGTGTATGAAAGGTGGGCATAATCCAACGCCCCCTCAGACGTGACCACAGAGGAAACTACACAGTGAACACCAGGAAGATAGGAATTTTTTCAGTCACACATAGATAATCAAACAAAGCCCATCATAAGATAAGAAGAAGGAAAGGGACATGGATAGGTAGTTAGGTGGTCACATAACTGTGAGAAAGCCAGAAATAGAATATGTTAGTCCTAATGACACCTAAGGCCAAAAGCATGGAGACTTTGGTCAAAATATGGCTCTGACATTTAATCTCTCCAGATTCATATTCCTAATTCATGGCATTCTATGATTATCTTGTTGCAGTGGAAATACTATTAAACATCACTTGAATTTTAAAATGTTGCCAGATGGTCTACTGATTTACTCTATGCAAAAAAAAAAAAAAAAAAAAAAATCAAAATCCTCCCTTAAGAGTAAAGAATGTGATATTCTATGTGTCTCTTCTCCAAATCTCCTGGTGTTTAACAGTAGGGAAAAAAAAGAAGATAATATTAAAGAAGAAAACAAAAACACAATTTTTATAATGAGATTTGATTTCCTCATGGTTAAGTTGATTTGCTGAAATAATACTCTAGTTGAAATTCATTGGTATATGCTATATTTCATGTAATAATTTTATACTCATTTTTTATATTATCTGTCCCCCCATCCATTTTATAACACACACTAACTAAACTAATTTTTTTATTTTAAATATTTCTGAAAGAAGTAACATTATCAGTGACCCAGTTGCTGTAGTCAAAGACCGTAATGATGGATCTCTCTCATTCGCTTTCACACCTTCAGATCAATTTACCAAATCCAGTAAATTCTAACTCATAAATATCTAACAAATCTGGTCACATCTCTTAATTCTCATTTCACCCCCCTTCGAAACCTCATCAATATTCTGCGGTAATAGCTCATTAATTGATCTCCCAGTCTCTATTCTTACTCATTTCCAAACAATTCTCCACTCTGAAGTCAGAAAGCTCTTTACAAAATGCAGTTTATCACATCACTTCCCTGATTAAATTTTCCATGTCTCTATTGCTCTGCAGACAATAATCCCCTCTAACATTGCTTACAATGTCCTTTGTGGTCAATTAACGGCTCATCTCTCCAATCTTACTTCACAGGCAAAAATAACTCACAATCAGTGTTCCAAAGTTGTTAAAATACTTTTTTCCCCTCATAATGCTCACTGTCACTATTAATTTTAAACGTTTGCATCTGCAAATCTTTTTCCCAAAGCTTTCCTCTCCTTCATACTTTATGTTTTAGAAGTTTAACTCCATTACTGCTTTATGTCTCAGACATTCTTGGTCAGCCTCAGCTGGCGGCAGGTGCTCTTTCTATATATTTGCACCATCTCCTACATTTACTCATAATTACAGTCTTTATGGCATGGTAGCTACCTGTGTACCCCTGTGTATCATCCTTTTTGAATGAAAAGAAAGTATCTTGCACTACAAACTTGCAAAGCCTTTGCTCTGCATAGTAACTAATTTTGTGTTTAACAAACGAACAAAAGGTAATTATCTAACAGTTATCCAAGTGTGTCTGTACACCATGTGCAGAGGATCTCACAACAATAATTCACTTTAGAAATTCTCCATTTATGAGACCCTGAGAATTGTGTTGGGAGTTATAAATATAAATCAGTTCTATATGCTATAGATTTGAGAAGTTTTAAATTCCCCAATCAGAGACCAAAAACTGGGATGAAGGAAAATCACTTGTTTTTATTTTTTGTTTTTTTTTCACAAATATTGCATCAGTATAAAACATGTTTTTCAAGACTGAGGATAGATGAGCAAGAGCAACACTATGAATGCATGATAGATTATAGAAAATTGGGTGATTGAAAAAAAAACAGAAGATGTGAAGGAAAAACATGCAAAATTGTGGCAGAAGCACAAGAAAGTAATGATAGAAGCAATAGTAATATTGCATCAGTAAGAGTAAATCTTCACCATTTTCAAAAGACCTGAGGAAGATATGTCCTCCCTGAATATAAAGAAGAAACCAAGACAGACTGAGGGTTTCCTTTTAAAGCAATAGAAAAACATTAAAAATGAATGGATAAATTTTAGAAAGGGCTTTTAAGGAAAATGAAAACAAGTAGCAGAATTTAAGATTACATTATCTGTGATAATGAGCACAATTTCGGATGAAGAACATATAGCCAGTTATGGGAACCAAAAACTGAGAAGGTCTCCCAAGGATAGGCAGATAGAAAATAACATAGAAAACTAATAGATATATAAGATCAAGAATGAGGGATGTCATACAGATAATTGATATTGACAAATGAAAGACCAAAATATTTCACCACAATAAATTTATAGACACATACACACATACTTGAAATTTACCCGAAGAAAAACTGAACAGCAATTCTATCACTTGGTAGGGGGATCCACAACCAATGTCTACATGTTTCATTCAAGCTGTCAAGTATCTCCAGGCAGTTGTAGAAGTGTTCTAAAATTATAGTTCAGAGCCTTAGACAAAGCCTATAAATTGCCAAAATGTAATATACTCAGAGCAATATGAGATGATGTAACATCAATAAAATGCCAGGTGCTTATTAAATAAAAATGTGCAAAGAATAAGAAGAGCTCTGATTTTTTTTTAAAAAGGCAGAAAAGTGAAAAATTTACACATACAGATACATATATAAGATATGTACTTAATAGGATTGGAGGGGAAGTAGCTCAAAAAGCGATTAGCAATACTAGAGAAAAGGAAAAACAGGCTCCAGCTATGAGCAATAATCTGAAATATTTTGAGTTTCAGAAAGAGAAAATAGCAAAACTTGGTGGGAGCAATCATAAAAGAGGCAATTCAATAGTTTCTTTGAATTGAATAATGTTAGTGCCAGATTAAGAGAACCCACAGAGTATCCAACAGGAGAAAGAAAAAGACCTACACCAAGATAAATAATTGTGAAACTTCAGAAGGAGATTTTGAGGGATAGAAGATCACAGAAGATTTCTGAGGGAAAAAATGACAACGAAAATAAAAAGCAAAACAATGTAGGTTTGTATTATAGATGGACGAGTAATTCAACATCAGGAAATCTATCAATGTAATTTATAAATCATTGAATTTATCTATCTATCATCTATCTATTTATCAATATGTTTTGTATGCTTTAAAAAGCATACAAATATATCTATGTCTCTCTATATATATCTCTCTATAGTATATATATATATATTATGTAAAACCATGTATATATTCAACAAAGACTTACCATGGAACCAAGCATTACCCCCCAAAAAATATATAGACATCTATCTATCTATCTATCTATCTATCTATCTATCTATCTATCATCTATCTATCTATCTTAACTATCCGTCTCCCTCTATCCACAGATAGATGGATATCAGTTGATCTCTTCATCCACAGAGCATAATTACAACTGTACTAATAAAAAAAAATATCTAGAAGGATAAGTAATGAGTTACTTGTTACTGATAGGAATAGAAAAGTTTTTTTTGTTTTTTTTTTTACTTTATCTGTAGTTTTACTTGCCTATAAAATATACGATAAAATATATGATGAGCCCTAAAATTGTAGTGAAAATAATATAAAAAAAAAGTATCTGGCTCTTGTTTTAACAAAGTACCAAGTTATTTGTCAGAATAGAACAGCTCTTTCGTGAAAGAACCCTCGACTAGATAACTGAGCTTTCCCATGTCCAGAAGTCTTTCTATTAGTGGCTTCAAATTTGTCCTCATTGAGTTAGAAACTCAGGGAGGAATCTCGAAGGTCCTCAAAAAGGAAAGAGGGGGAAGAAGCTGGTTATCGTTTTACTCTCCTAACCTGAGTTCCTGCCAGCCTATCAGCTTTACATAATAAATGTTCATCTGAATTTCTTCTCAAGAGAAGTGTTATTATTTGCTTTAAGCAGTTTAAACCATTTGGGTTATAATAGCAATCTAATATTTCTAAGTTATTATTTATCCTCTTGCTTCTAGTTAGCTAGAATGCTATGATAATATCTTTTATTGATTTTTGGCCACCATTTCTTTATTCAGTTACTTGAGTCACATGGAATTTTAGAATCTGAACTCATCCCTGACGTCTAAAGTCTCTTCACTTAATCGGGATTTTCTCCCGTCTTTCACAAGCAAAGCTCCATGGTATGTTCAGTGCCCTGTGGCCTTGTCTCTGTCAAAGAAAGACATTAAATTAGGAAGAAAGCTTCTACATTCCCAAGGTCATTAGATGGGAACCTTTCCTCTCTTTCTAATAAAGGGGTGACATTTTCTTTATAAGTTTTACTCTGTTCTGCCATATGTACATGGCTCTGTTTAATATGTTTCTAGATCCACTGCAGTATTTTACAGAAGTTCATTTTCTAGATTTGTCTGTCACAGCATATGTTGTTTAGGTTGTAACCTATAACATTCTATAACTGGGAGAGATGAAGTCGAGAGTAAATTTCTTTAATTTGAATTACATTTTGCTGTGTCAAATTATAAAATGTGTCCAGAGTACTTGATTTGAAATGTGGTATGAAACCTAGGACCTTTTGTTCACTGTAGCCTCAGGTAGTCTTTGTTATCAGACTTCCCTTGCACTCTGAAAGGTGTGGTAAAATGAAATCCTGGTTGACATGCATGGCCCTTGCTGCAGGTGTTCGGCAGCAAAGGCTTCGGTTCTTAACATGAAAAAAAAGCCAGTAACACAAACAATTAATCATCATAAATTACCTCATGTAATCCAAATACAGTAGAAGTTGAAAAGTAGAATTTTTCAATTCGATTTAGATTTTGTGTGTTTATAAAGAAAAATAACATTATAAAATTTCTGTAATCTGTCAAATCGTAACTGTTAGATTATTTGTCAACTCTACTGAATGGATTTGTTTAAAATTTTTCTTTGTATGACAAAGAATAAGATAATCTTCTTATATTCTGGGAGAAAAATGAGTGACTATAGGAAAATATGTAACTTCCTTCCTCAAACTTAGTAAAATAAAGTGAAGTAATTTTCATTTTACAGATGATAGAGAATTATATTTTCCTGGACAAATTTTGCACATAATATTCCTTCAATGTCATAAAAATAATGCTTATGCCCAGAAAAATAGGTATAAAAATGCTTATACCATGGTAAAAATATTTTGACCCCACTCGAAAAAAGAAGAAAACCTGTGATTTTATATGAGATGTAGTCTTAAGTTTTATTTTAATCTAAGTATCTATCATTAAGCCCAGAATTGAAGCGAAATATTTTATTTGCTCATTTTCAAGTATTTACACAGCCTTATAAGGCTCAAGTAAAGATAATGATATCACAGTTTGTAGAAAAATATAATTACTTCACAGATTTTACTTTTCTTCTTTTTGTTTTCTCCCTTTCATTTTCACACCTTTGTCCATTTTATCAGCTAGGAAAAATAAGCTGGAGAGCTTGCATACACAAAGAAAAGATAAAATGTCACCTCCAGAGCTTTCATCAAAGACAAACTCAAACTAAATATTCTAACAAAAGGTAAATGAACAATGCACTAAAATATGATAACAAATATGTAATGAGCTACAAAAAAAAATCGATAATTACACTCCAGATCTGTGGAAATTATACTATTCCTGATCCAACACAGAGACAATTTTGCTGCAGTATTTTGTGAACAGAGCTCTCCTGTGGGAACGGGCTGCAGAGGACATTTTAGTGGGAGGAAGAGAGCAATAGGAAGAGGAGTATGATTCATGTTCAGCATCTCAAGTGGAGGATAGAGTGCAAGCATTGAATAATGAAACAAAGAAGATATTCAGCATGCCAGGAAGGTTACTGTTAGAGAGCTGTTAGAATTATTTAAAAAGGTTAGTCTATGAATAAACATGCTTCATCAAGGTCTCTTACACATGCAAAGAGAGATGCTAATGAATAATAAAAGAGTAATGGGGACTGGTGAAAAAATTAATGTTAATCTTATCCAAAGCAGATACAAATTAATATTGGAGCAACATTTTTGTAATCACTTCTCAAGGCAAAAATTCAATTAATGTGACTATATCAATATTTCAAATCTTAGTCCCTTGAAAGTATACTTGTCTCTCTTCATATGAGCTTGCTGTCTTCTGTGAATGACTGTAGCTTATTATTGTCAATACTTGGGGAGACTTCTAAATGGTATGGTTGGGAGAATTTGGGATCAGTTCTGTAAACCACAGTGCTATGATGCAGAATTACCTTAGGGCACGTTTCAGTTGGGAAGCACAGTTTAGAGAAAAGTAATTACTCTATAGAAAATAGATATGTAAGCCCTGAACAATCTGTCTTGCTTCATTATTTTATTTACTATTTTATGCACAAGGTGAGAGAAAGCTGCCTATGATTTCTGGAAAATCTACATTTTTATACACCTAGTTCCAGTCACAGAATACATATAAGTATTTACCCTTATAATATTTGTATTTAAATAGCATCATATCAAATGAATGAGCCCAGGGAAAAAAAAAACACCACTGCTACCAAAAGGAGACTAGTTCTACCAGTGAGAAAATAATTATATAAACAAAGTTAAAAGGGATTTGAGGCTGAGCTAAATTTTACCTTTTGTCATGTCCTTCTACAATGACAGGAAAAGTGAGTATCTTCCCAGGAATTTTTAATATGTCTGATTTTTTTCCGTGAGAGATTTATTTTATCTTGTAACGTCTTTTGTTGGTATTCTCTAGACACATTTTATATAGTGAGTTATTCCCCTTGCTTGGCATACAATATAAATGCCTGTCATAGTTTGTTTAAGGTGTCAGAGACTTAGAAAAAGTTTATGAAACTAAATGGACTCCTTGAATAAGTGTTTTGCAGCTGGGCAGAATGTGTTGTTTATGTTGTAATGCCCTGACAAGTTTATATAATAAGAGGTGCTAACTCCACCATACTATAATAGATTGGACATGTTTGAGGCATAGTGCTGCAGAAAAATAGGCTTACATGCTGTTGTTTGCAAAACTAAATGACGATCCAAAGCAAGTCACCCTATTAAAATAACTGTCTGGACAATCTCACTTCTGTACTTTTAATAGACAGTGTATTATCCCCATAATGAAAGAAACATGAAATGGTTTCCATATCGAATGAGTTCCCAGAGGTGCTGGGATTTGTCTCATTATATAAAGCTTTTCCATCACCATTGCAATACCTCTTCTCATCTTTGCTTCTCATGCGAGTGAAGAATTTTCTCTCAACAGCTTTAGCCTGGCTAAACCTGCAGAATACAGAAGACGAATATACTGGAGATAAGATTACTTTTTTCCATTTATGTAGAAAATTATACCCAGTATTTCTGCCTGAAAAGGATCATTCTATGATGTGGACAGCATTCTGCACTCTCATTAAAAAAAAAAAAAAAGGCTGTCTACAATTTTGTATTATTTTATTTTTAAAAGAAGTTGGATATGGCAGGAAAGACTGAGATTTCATGCTGTTAAATTCACCAGAAGGAAAAATCACCAGTTGTATATTCTCCTCAGAATCCTTTGGTAACTAACAGTCCAGTGCTGTGCTGATAGCTTCCCATGGCCAGCAATCCTACCACCTGCCTCAATAATTTTGATTGGAGGAAGAAGGTTAATATGATGGAATAAAATGAACTTTGTCAAGTAATATTAAAGTTCAGTCACTAAGTGACAAGCTCAAGAATTTTCTGAGAAAGGATGTTACTGTAGTCTGTGATTCTGCTTGAATGTCTGTTGCTTATTGTCTTTGGGACAACCATAATCTCAGGGCAGAGTTCTTCCTTCTAGTCGGTACCATACTCCTTTATACCATCATCATCATCATTGTCATTACAGCCAATTATTGGGTACTTAAAAATAAATCATCAGTCAGTAAGTTTGATTACTCAATAACACATCTGTATATTATTATGTTTATTTCACGTATGAAAAAATTGTGGCTTTGAGAGGATAATTACGTAAGATCACACAAATAATAAATAGAAACCCATATTGAAATTCAAAGCTATGACTTTTAACTGTTATTAGCCTCAACAATACTATGTTTATACTGTTGCTTGTCAAGCGTTCTTGTACAAATTTATCCCATTGTTATGTGCTATAGTTAAATTATGAGATGTGATAAAATTCCATTGACAGACAGAAATACTCTTTAATAAACCCCCTCCAGGACATCAGTCTTAAGGAACTATGTGGCTTGATTTACCTGAAGTAAGAGAGAAAAGAATTAATACTGGCTGGTTAATTTTTTGATAAGTAATCAAGTGATTGAATTTTATTTGAAACTGACTTCCAAATGGTTCTCTCAGATATATCTTTAAAGGCAAGCATAGCAGTGAAGTGATTTGTGTGTCTTTTTCTTTGTTCATTCTATTAATTTTTCACATAATCATATAATTTTCTTAGTATTTGTAAAAGGAATTTAAAATTTAACTGGTAATGAAAAAGCTCAAATGGATTCATAGTCCCATTATTGCTTTTAATAGAGGCACTTATCTAAAAAGAGATAGATGTAAGATAAATGAAGCAAAAAAAAAATGACAAGAATTTAACTCCCTAATTAAGAAGGGAATTACTGAACTACCATCAGCAGCCCACCACATATGCAGCAATCAGTGGTCAAAGGTAAGAGCTAGAGGAAGGTATTCTCATGTTTGCAGATAAATTTGATCAACTAAATAAAGCATCCTCTTCAACGTAGTCCATATCATTTTATGTTACTTACTATGAAATATGTTCTTCTAAATTATATTCTCTGAATGAAATATATATATATTTATATATAAGTATGCTATATATATGTAGGCTATATATATATAATTCTATCTATAATTCTTTCTATATATATATATACACACACACACACATACATATGTGTAGGATATATATATATATAGAGAGAATTATATGTAGACAGAATTCTATCTATATATAGAATGTAGGATATATATATATATATATATATATATATATATATAGCCTACTGATACAATATATATATAGCCTACCCATAGAAGCTAGCATATAAACTATTCTATTATTTTACTGAATATTTTTAAGTTTGTGATTTCCCAGGATCCATCTTCTTTTGGGAAATTATCTCTTTCCTGTTTCATATGGTGATAGTTTGACTGCAACTTAGGTATATATTGGCTGTCACTATGCAATTGAAAAGGTCCTTGGCAGTTCCTTTGACAAGTCCTTTCTCTTACAACTCCAATAGGGCAAAGAAATATGTAATCATAACTCCTCTTCCGGAACACTGAATTTTGGGCAAACAATGCAATGATAAAAAAGGTGATTGGTTTTATTTCAACCATAGTACCATAGTGCGTGAGAATTCCTGCTCTATCTAATAATTTCTGAAACTTCTAGGAGTCTTCCATGCTCAGCCTGTTAATTTTGCCTCTGCATGTTTCAGCTCCCTGGTATCTTTACAATTAATTCTGTTTGCCTCAACAGGGTCATCTTCTATTGCTTGCATCTAAAAACAACAACTAAAATTCAAAAAGCCAAATAGCAAATAGACAAATTCTGCCAGTAACTAGATAGAATTTGTGCTTTATTAAGACAATTCTGTTCCTAAATCACAACATATTAAGTTAAAAAGAGCCAATTTAATGATCACATTTATTAAAGCTAATTCGTTTTC
Organism: Cacajao melanocephalus; assembly: GCA_963573385.1. NCBI lineage: Eukaryota > Metazoa > Chordata > Mammalia > Primates > Pitheciidae > Cacajao > Cacajao melanocephalus. Next base: position 139,243 of record CAUYLG010012841.1, on the reverse strand, counting down.
CCTATGTAATGAAACAGCAAGTCTAATGGCACATTCCTCTAAAATATATTTTATATCTAGCTGTTGTTCTCTATCATTACTGCCAAAAACGTGGTCCAAGGCAACATTTTCTCCTAGGTTTGCAGGTGCAATATCTTTTAATTTGCTCTCCATTAAAAAAAAAATCTCTATTCCAGTCTAAAATCCATTCAATATCTAAGAAAACAATTTTAAAATATAAGTTCAATAATTTCACTCCCCTGCTTAACCTTCTTTGATAGCTGCCAATTGTACTTCAGATATAATCGAAACTTCCAAGCTCAACAAAACCCTGGATAATCTAGCCCATGACTCACTCTTAAATTTCAAATTGCATAACTCTTTCACAATACCTCAAGCTCTCTGCTCCCAAATTCAATGCATCTCCTCAGAAAATTCTTCTCTAGCTAATCTGTTTTTACTTACATGCCCTTGATTACTTCATTTTTATCATATTTTAATAATATAGTTTATTTTATAAATATTTATGTAATATAGTTTATTTTTTGTGCATTTACTAGAATGTAAGATCCATGAGGGCACATTATTATTAAATACATGCCCTGTGGTAAGTACAATGCTAACCCCTAGCAGCGTCTTAATAAATACCTGGTGAATAAATAAATGTATATTACTATGCAGATCAGAAGTGAATTGCTTTTCTTATGATAACACAACTTATTTTCCTCTTTTCCTTAAAATAAAAGTACTTTTTCTAAAATTCCACATTTCATGAAAGCACATGTTTTACTGCTGGAAAATTTTATAGAAACCTTTATGTAAGCTTGTCTTTTATAGAATCTAAAATGAATAGTATTTTGAAGTGTTAATTCCTATTTCCTTTGTTTTGTGTAACAGTAATAAGATTAAAATGAATTCAGTATAAGCAGAGAATAGGCTTATAAAATACTTATTGTGTCAAGGGAAACCTAACAAATGTTCCCTTTACTTGTAAAGCTTTTCTGTGTTGCGAATACACCATTCCAAGATCTCATACAGGCAGCAGAATGCTACATTTGTACTATTATGTGCTTTGTCAGTCAGACATATCCCCATTTTGCTTCTCAAAATAATACAATCTGAGAACTTTCACTGAAATGGTTATTGAGTTTGAAGAGGGAACCCAACCTTTTGAGTGAAATATCTCAAGTTTTCCACTTTGAGGCCATTAAAATATAATTAAAACTTTGCAAGATAGATAATTTCAGTGGAACTTTGAACAAATTTCCTATTAAAACAATATAAGGAGCTCTGTCCTCCTCTTTTTGCACTCCAGGGATACGTGTATACTCAAAGGAAGAAAACATGGGCAGTACTGAAGTAGTAAGAAAATAATACTCCAAGAATACAATAAATTTTTTTGTAAACCTTCTATAAGTAAAATGTACATTTTGATTTCCATTTGAAATATAATTTTCACATTTAAGTTGTAATCAACTGTCAAATATAATACAATGTATTATTAAGTAAATCTAGTCTGGGCAAGATGATTAACATGGAAAAAGTCTATTTGTCTTTGATTTCTCTTTGTTATAAAAATATGGTGCAGATATTATTTCTAGGATATAAGCATGTAAAATCTTATTTTAAAAATGGAAGGAGAGAATGTTGACAGTCTCTGTTTTTGTTTTTCTGTTTAGTTCTCTGATCAGAGCATTTAATCTATAATATTACAATTTATAAATAAAAATGATATAGTTTATAAAGATGCTACAAATGATCAGCTTTTCACATAGGTGACACAGATGTCCTAAATACAACAAGCATTATTAAGTATTTTCTATAATAAGGCACTGAGCAGTGGAGATTTTCAAAGACATAAAGCCTCTTCTCAAGTAACTCTCGATTTACCAGGCTACATAACACCTGCACATATTGGCAAAAGGATTTGGGTTGCTAAAAGAATAATGAGGGTAATCACTTGGACATCATGGTAAAATACAGATTCTATTTCAATATATCTGAGGTGGAGCCCAGAATCTGTATTTCTAACATGCTCCAAACTAATGCTGATGTTGCTGGTATATGGATGAAACTTTGAGTGGTGTTGAGAAATGTTAAGTTTATGAATATTGATGAATGCTGAGTGTATGATAGAATATATTGTTTGCTAGAAAAACAATGGCAAGGAAAACCTAGCCACAACACCCCCACACCCCCAAGTAGGAAGCTAGTGGCAGGACAATGTATAAATATCATACACCTGTTAAAACAATTCTTTGAGATAGCTGACCCTATGCCCATGGTTCCCTTGTGCAGAATACCTTTCACCTTGTTCATAATCAGTGGTAAGTGGGCAACAGCTGCCTACTTGGTATATTTTTGTGTTGTGAGAAAATACAGAATACCTGTTTGTTAATAATAATCACCTGTTCAGAGAGACTAAATACATGGATCAGAATCTGCTCGGGGCCTTCAGCCTGAAATGCTGTCAGCCCCTAAGGCTCTCAGGCTGCTGCCCCACACCCCCCCCCCACCATTGGACCCACTTTGCTGTCCTATCTGGGGTCTGCCTCTCATTTCCTTCAGCTCTCTGACTCAGCCGGTACTCCGTTGAGTGGAACTGAAATGAGTCTCCAAAAGTGGGTCTTCTCTTGACCAGAAAATCACACTTATAATAAATGTCTGTGAGATGTTCAGTGGAGATATTCTAAGAACATGAAAACCATGTTAGTTCATTTACATTCCTCTCTAAGCTGTTTATTCTCATTAGCATTTCATCAAACCTTTTTTCAAGGTTCTTAGTTCCTTTGCATTGGGTTAGAACATGTTCTTTTAGCTCAGAGAAGTTTGTTATTACTCACCTTCTGAAGCCTGTTTCTGTCAATTCATCAGACTCATTCTCTATCCAGCCTTGTTTCCTTGCTGGTGAGGAGTTGTGATCCCTTGGAGGAGGAGAGGCATTCTGGTTTTGGGTGTTTTCATGCTTTTTGCTCTGGTTCCTTCCCATCTTTGTGGATTTATTTACCTGTGGTCTTTGTAGTTGGTGACTTTCAGATGGGGTCTCTGAGTGGACGTCCTGTTTGTTGACGATGAAGTTATTTCTTTCTGTTTCTTAGTTTTCCTTCTAACAGTCAGGCCCCTCTGCTTTAGGATTGCTGAGGTCCACTCCAGGCCCTGCTTGCCTAGGGATCACCTGCAGCAGCCTCCATGCTCTGGCTGGGAGCTGCAATCCAGAGCTGCTCCTACTCACCATCTTGGATCTCTCTCGGCCAAGCGTGCCCCTTACATTTTAGCTGTAATCATTCTACACCCTGTGGCTCAGTCTGGTCCTTTCTTCTAGAGATCTCTCCCAGATTATTGGCTTCTTATTCTTTCCTTTTATCTGGCTTCTTTCAACAACTTCTTGTTCTCAGGTAAGTTTGTTAATAAGTTCATGCTCTTTCACACTGTGTTTCTGGACCATATATAAATTAAAACTTGTGGCTAGATAACATTGCAGTAAACTTATCTGTAACCATTTATAACATTTTTTAATGCTAGAAATATCTATTATACTTAAGAGATTGGTCTGTTTAAACCACAAAGACTTCTAAGATGTAGTCATTGTTAATGCTGCCCCACTGGTCTATCTGATTCTTATCTCTGGCTCAAGCATATTAACTTCTCACCTGTGCACCATCACTTCATACAACAATCATAGAAGTTTAGATATTATCTCAATTTCAAGCCAATTTCAGCATGTAAAGCAACTAAACCTCAAGAAAATTGAATAATTTTTACAAAGTCAGATATCTAGTAAATGATAAAGCCAAAAATCTTTACCTGCTTGAATTTGGAAGATAATTCTGATAGGAGAAAAATACCTAGTTGATACGGTTTGGATCTGTGTTCCCAATCAAATCTTATGTCAAATTGTAATCTCTAATGTTGGAGGTGGGGCCTGGCGGAAGGTTATTTGATCTTAGGGGTGAATTTCTCATTTATGGTTTGGTACCATCCTCTTGCTACTGTTCCTGTGATAGTGAGAAAGTGAATTATCCCCAGATCTGGTTGTTTAAAAGTGTGTAGCACCTCCCCCATCCCTCTCTTTTGCTCCTGATTCAGGCATATGACATACCTGTGCCCCCTTTGTCTTTTACCATGATAGTTAAGTTGCTAGAGGCTTCCCCAGAAGTGAGGCAAAAGCTAGCATTATGCTTCCTGTACATCCTGCAGAAGCATGAGCCAATGAAACCTTTCTGTATAAATTACGCAGTCTCGGGTATTTCTTCATAGCAATGTGAGAACGGGATAATACATTAATATTTCTTATGTGTTTACTAGATGCTGGTTAGTGTTCTAATCACTTAATATGTGTTGGGCCAGGCACTGTGGCTCACACCTGTAATCCCAGCACTTTGGGTGGATCACGAGGTCAAGAGTTCAAGACCAGCCTGGCCAAGATGTTGAAACCCCATCTCTACTAGAAATACAAAAATTAGCTGGGTGCGGTGGCATGCACCTGTAATCCCAGGTACTCAGGAGGCTGAGGCAGGAGAATCACTTGAATCTAGGAGGCAGAGTTTGCAGTGCGCTAAGATCACGCCATTGCACTCCAGCCTGGGTGACAGAGTGAGACTCCATCTCAAAATATACATACATATATATATATATATATATATATAGAGAGAGAGAGAGAGAGAGAGAGTCATTTATTTCTCACAACCAATGAGGTAGAAATTTTACACATGAGGACACTGAAGCACAGAGGTTGTTCAAAGATCACGTACTAGGACATGACAGAGCTAAGATTCAAACTCAGGCATCATAGCACTCAAGCCATACTCTTAACCACTTCCTTTCAGATTTTCCATCGAAGATATATTAATCTTAAAGTAGAGACAGAAGATTAGGGTAATAGGTTATCAATAAAATATAACCTAGTCAAAAGTGCTGGATAATGACAACTGTGTGTAGTAGGGTATGAATCAGCTGATTAGAGATACTTTACCACATCAAAACTCTTGCCAGGAGCTGAGGAGGAGGTCAATAACTTCAGTGCCAGTCAATGGAACTGAGTACACAAAAGCATGGAGACCAGACAGTAGAGTGGTACTGAAGGGAGATCAGGCGGAGAGAATTGCAAGGAAGGATGTGAATTGTCAAAGCTGAAGAAAGGTTCTCTTTTTAAATTTATTTGTGGGTGTGTGTGTGTGGGTGTGTGTTTTTATTCAGATAGAGTCTCACTTTGTTTTCCAAGCTGGAGTACACTGGTACAATCACAGCACACTGTAACTTCAAACACCTGGGCTCAACGGATTCTCCCACCTCAGGCTACTGAGTAGCTAAGAATATAAGCACACACCACATCTGGCTAATTTTTAAATTTTCTGTAGAGATAGAGTCTGGCTATGTTGCCCAGGCTTGTCTTGAACTCCTATCCTGAAGTGATCCCTTCACCTCAGCCTCCCAAAGTGCTGGGATTATAAGCGAGAGCCACCATGCTGGCCTTGAAGAAAGAATCTGAAATGAAGAATTTTTGAGAACTGAAGATTGTGTTGAGAGTATGGACAGACCACTGAGTAGTGGTCTGCATTCAAGTTTAATCTCTTCCAAGGGTAAAATCTGCTAAAAATTGCAGTTCCTGCCTCCAGGAATTTCCCTCTTGATTTTTAAAATAATCATAGGATGAGAGACTGAAGTATAATTTTTAAATTATTGTGGCAATGGGAATAGGCCAAATGAGAGAAGTCAAGGTGTGAACTGTTATGAATTATGAGGAAGAAGAGAGCCCACTGGCAGGGCAATGGAAAATTCTGTGAGCAGAAATGGTAGAGCAGTGAAAATTTCTCATGCACAAATATAAAACAGAGATTAATTGAAGTTGGAGATACACCTTTCACCTGCTACTTCTAACGTCTACTATTAGAGTTATTCTATTTGATTTGATGGTGTATTTGACCCTTTGATTAACTATTTTAGTCAGTTAGTAAAGTATTTCAGTTTTTAACCCACTCTTCAGCGGTATGTCATGATGGGGCTGGGACTGCCAATCACATTTCTATTTTCCACTTACCTCCCTATTAGGCAGAATCCTTTTAAAAAAAAAACTTCTATGTTTCATTAATGTTAACCTCTTCTCTGCCCTGGGGTGAAAGCTACACCCTGTAGTAACCACCTCTGTGATAGCTTGCTCTCTCTTTTACTCTTCAGTACTTATTTAACGATGTTCATACACACATACGTGGTCAAAATAACGTGAATTCCGTCTTCTAACTAGACTCAGACTGATATGCTACATATATGACCTTGAAAAATTCCAGAGACAATTTTCTTTTTACTAAAAAGAAAGACTTTTTTTTTTTTCTGGACAAAACCAAGGTTCCTGTCAGCTATAAGTTCTATGACATCTTGTATGGCCTTCAGAGTTTCTCTCTTTAAAAATGTGCTCACTGATAAAAAGGGGTAAAATAAATGACCTGGACATCTTTGTTGACTTTTACTTACTAGTGGGTTTACAATGGTTATCAGACTAGCCAATAGTCCCCATCAAAGACACTGCACATCTCAGATCACAGAGATAACATAAATTCTCAGTAAAATTCAATGAAATCCAGAGCAACAAGCACCAGATGCATGCATTGCTGGGAGAGAGTCTTGGATGTTCAGTAGGGAAGGAAAGCTCCAGTCAGAGCTTGAGACATAATAACCAAAGAATTTTTTTTTAATGTTACTATTTTGCTATCATGTATTGAATACAGATTTGATACATGCCAATCCCTTTACTCACTGTTAATACACACAGCAACTCTATCTTGTTTTTAAATTTTTTTATTACTCGCTTTTTACCAGTGAAAAAACCCAGCCTCAAACAAGATAGCTTGCCTATTATCCATAAAAGGTAAGACAAGCTGGATTCAAATGCTGATCTGTGATGCTCCAAAGCTCATTATCTTGATCATTATACTTCTAGTCATGAAGGTGCCGGGCCAAGGAGAGTTTGAGGACTATTAATGGGACCAAAAGACAAATTATTAAGAGAAAGATATTAGGTACAAGTGTTACATACACTTCTGGTTCTCACTGTATCTTTATTGTGACTTTTGCATGTGAATATGAGTTATATGACTTTTAACCTATCATTGTTTTATAGATTTTTTATATCAAGTGCAAATTTCTTATGAATGATGACATTCAGAAACAATACCAAAGAAGGTTCAACACCTAAAATACATAATGTGATGTGAATGTTTTTATTTTATTCTTGAAACCTAAATATTAATATTTTACATCTGCATGTGAATTTGTTCCTACCCTGTTAAATTTTGATTTACAAAATCAGTTTAAAATCCCTTATAGCTACTTCAAACAAAGCTGAGTTTGTTGGCAAACTCAAAAAAGAGATTTATCCAGACATAATTATACTCTTTAGTTTTAGATAAATGATGATTAATAAGCAGAAACCAATGCTTCTAATTAATAGCAGGAATGGTATCATAAAATTCTGTCCAGATGACATACTTATACAAAGTAAACTAGTATAGCTAATAAGGTCATATTGTTTAAATCTTGGGTTTGTTTTATGATGTCACACTTCTGCACAATAAACCAGCAATTGTTTTGATAAGAATGAATATGGACAAATTTCTACACCTCTCAGTTCCTGGTCTAGAAAGTCGGGGAAATTGAAAGATACTGTGTGCCCATCCATCAGATAAGTTGTCGGACTTAAACGGATGATATCTATGAAGTTCTCAGGTCCCCTAAGCATTAGCATGGGTTATTACTATTATTACAAAGTGGCAAATGGTCTTTGGCATGTGGATTGGCTACTAAGAAACTCGGTGTAAAAAAGCAGTAAAGGAAAAAATAGAGAAAAGAAAAGAATACTAACAAAAAATGCTGTATGAGAATTAGTGAGAGTGAAAAGTCAGAAGACAGAAGTTTTATAGGTTACTGATCAGCTGCTGATCTTCTCTTTGAGGTTTTTTTTCTGTGCCTGTGCAAATGGGCTGGAAGTTTAATGAAGGCCATCTTTCTCATGACATATCAGACATTTCACCCTGAGTCACAGCCAAAAATACCACAAGAAAAAATGGCCCTTCTCACAGTATTCCAACCTTCCTTTTCCAGATGGATGGCATAATAAAAATATTCTTCCAATTATTTCAGAGCCTTAAAAGCGAAAGGGAGAAGACACAGCTTAAGTTCAGTTCTGAAAAGGCATGAAGCTGTCAGTGAAGCTATTTTTGAACAGGTTGGCCATTCCTAGTAAGAGTTCTTTAAAGAAAACTTTTCTTTCCTGTTCTTAAAAAAAAAAAAAATTAGAGGGAAGGTAGAAGATTCACTCTATTATATCATAGTACCAATGGAAGAATTACAGTGTGGAGGTTTATGAAGTCATTTGAAATTTTGAAATACTCAGACAAAAGACACAAGGTAAATACAGGAATACTGGGCTCAATTTTGCAGTGGCATCAAAAGTACTTCCAAGTGAGGATTTCTTCAGAGGACTGTTTGAGGAACTAAGTACTAACGTCCCTAAGTACTAAAATAAATTCCTGCCCAGTTTCTCCCACCAGAACAGACAACCTCCACTATTCTTTATAATCTTCTCATAATAGGAGTCTATGCAAATATCTACCTAAAGTTAATAACAGAGTAGCAATAAGTAAGAACAAAGCTGAAACCTTTAGAGTTTGTTGCACAACGTAGATGGATACTCCTACCCGTTCTTTAGCATGTGACCATGTGAAGTCTATTTTGTCACTGACCATTGGTTGTGGCATATATTTTTTCTGAATACAAATTCCAATAAGTAGGAGTAATGCTGGTGGTAAATAAATCATAAAGAATTTATATTTTTCCAAAGTTGAATTCAAAAATGAAAAGGAAGTTAAGGGGGCTAATTTAGTAGGATATTCCAACAGAGCCCATTCCTGACTTATAAAAACACTCATATGTTTACTCATAATGGAATTTTATGGTTATAGTGGGCCTTTTATTTTTGTTCGCTGAATAGATCCAGAGGAAAATCTTGGGATCTTTTATGTGGCAAAAGAGCAAACAGACATTAGACCATTTAATTTATTTGACCATTAGGGGTCAAAAACAAATTGAGCAGTTCTGAGTTTTTATTTTGCCTTCTACTATGACATAATCAGTAGTCAGTAAAATATAAAATCATTTTTACTTAGAGGGAATTATCTTCTGAAAGTAGTCAATATCAGTCTCTTGCCCCAGACAGAACTCCTTTGAAAAGTATTACAAGCTGCCTGAGCACTAAAGATTCTCTTATTTCTGTGTGCAGGATATGCTGTTTGTTTATTCAAATGTATTACTCTTCATTATGAAAACACCTCTCACTGTGTGTTTAGGACCCTTGGACTTATTTAGCATTTATATAGCACTTCCATTTTAACAAAGGCATGCCACAGTTGTTTTTAGTAGTTATTCCTCACAGTACCCTGAAAAAATAGAAGAGCATCTCTGTACTTATTTCATAGATGAAGAACAAACTCAAGCAGGGCTTGGAAGCATGGCAAAATTGCATGGACATATTTAAAATTAAGAGATGTAACTTCAAGGTTATTGTTTCATCAGGTAAGTGAATAAAAATATTTGAAAAATAAATGAAGATTTAAATGTAGTTTTTGTTTCAGTTCACTTAAGATTTATGTATGTTTGCTGCTTTCTAACATAATAAACATGCATCTGGGTAAAATGATTTATTAGAAAGCTCACAAAATCTTCAGTACATGAGTATTCATAAATTCAAACATTCAGCAAAGAATACATTCTTCCTGAGAGAAGGACTGGATGGATCATCTGCTGTTTTCATGGCAGGATTACCTTCCAATTCTTTTTCCAAGACATAACATGTTCTAAGGAAGGAACTACTAACATTTTGGCCAAGTGTCCATTTGCCTTCTGTGTGGTTTCTGCATCATTATAGTAGTTTTGGTTATAATGTCTGTGTTTCTTCCTCACCCTAATACTCAGTAATTGTAAGGCCAAGCAATTCACACAGCCCCATCAAACCAGTTATCTCACCAATATCCACCAATAGATGGATACTTAATCTAGGTAAGTACTAGTTCTACCTGTTATACTGTTGTTATAACTGGAAGAGTGTTTATGTAGTTGGTTTCTCAGTTTCTGAGCTACTCTGTTCTAAGCAGTCAATTCAAGAATGACTCATAAAAGACTCAATATTTGAAAGGAACACTGTAGATAGCAGCAATAAATATTTATGTCACAGGTCTAAGTCAGGTCTCAACTAGTATACATAAAATAATGAAATTTTCCCTGGATGTTAGGCTAACTTAAAAATAATTCATTCTGGTTTATACATTTTGGGGTAATTTTTATTATTTAAGCAGTCTTATGTTTATCATTGACACTTACTATGCCTGCTTAAAAACAGTGGTCCTACATTACACTTACATGCTCACCAAGCAAAGACCAGACTGACTTCATCCCTCCAGTGCAGCGGAGGAGAATGAAGAGTAAGTATGAGGAGGAGGAATGAGGAGTAGTTTGCTTTCTCATGCCTCCTATTCATTCTTTCTTCCATTTGCTTTGCAGTATGGGGGGACTGGTATGAGGGCAATGTAGAAAATAAGCATAAGTAGTTCTTGGTTATAATGATGGTTTTCTTCTGTGAACAAACTGCCTTTGGGGGAAGGTTTCTGTCTCACTTTGTTGACAATCACTGTTGATATAGCTCATTTTCAAAAGAAATGTTGTGCATTACTGTAGAACCCATCAGGCAGTGCTGACCTAGGACAGAATTCCAGTCAACTTTCCTAAGCATTCATGGTCCCATATCTTCCATCTGACACCCAGCTGAAAGCGTTGAGCTGAAGTTCTTTGATGAGATTACAAGAAACCCCTACCTCTGGATCTCGACTATCACTAGCTCAATCAAACTTCTTGGAAATCTGTAACATTTAAAAGGATTCCCTGCCTTCTTTTCTCCTGGTCTGGCCACATATTGTCTTTCTACAGTTCTCTTTCCCATTCTTTAACAGCATCTAGAATGATGAACCCTTATTGTATAGTAGAAAACCAATGGGGAAACAAAGTTCTAAGATTCTCATTTTCAAATCTTTAAGCAATTATCTTAAGAATCCCTTCCTAGGTTTCTGGAAAAACAGTAGAACAACTATTAAAACACTGCACTTTGCCTTAAGACAACTTCTTCTCATACTGTTGACTGTTCTCTCTCTCTCTTTGGTAATGGTCTTCATACTAGTTTGTCCTTGCTGCCCTGGAGCCTGAAAAAGAAGTGTACTTCTTTCAGTTCTGTTTTTGTGAATTTAATAACTCTTTCTCAAATGTTATAGTGGTATAAAAGGTCTTCAAAGAATTCTTCACCCTGTCTTTTTACATGTAAGACACTATTAGTCCCTACATAGTGTGCCCTATCCAGTTGGGAAACCACAGCTCACACACTCTGAGGGTTACAAATAGAGTATGGCAACACACCAAGGAGATGATACTTATTTGTGATGGGGTAAATCAGGCAAAGCACCATGAAGAAGTAGCTATTTGAAAGACACACTAAAGAATGAACAGGATTTTTCAAAGAAGCTATATAGTTTCTTCCTCCAGAGAAAGTGGTAGCCCTTAAAAATAGCATGCCAATTTTTAATTTTTTCTTTTTTTTTTTTTTTTTTTGTGAGACAGAGTCTATGAAGTCTAGGCTGGAGTACAGTGGAACAATCATGGCTCACTGTAACCTCCATGTCCCAAATTCAAGCAATTCAATTCTCGTTCTTCAGCCACTCAAGCATCTGGGATTACAGGCATGCACCACCATGCTTAGCTAATTTTTGTATGTTTTAGTGGAGATGAGGTTTCCCCATGTTGACAAGGCTGGCCTTGAACTCCTGACCTCAAGTGATCCACCTGCCCCAGCCTCCCAAAGTGTTGGGATTACAGGCATGAGCCATCACAACCAGCGCAACTTGCCAAATTTTTAATCTTTTTCCACTATCAAAGCATCAGACAAATAGATAAGGAAGACTTTATTCAAGACTATTGCAATAAGGGAGAGAGATGGAACTCAACTTCACAGAAGCAAAAGGACAGTTTTTAAGCATTGTGGTAAGCTAATGGAAAAGTGTTGGAAGATGTTAGTAGGAAGAATAATCGATGGAATATGTACAGTATATTGAGTTATTCCTTCATTTGCAAGTGTTTATAGGTCATCTGTATTTGCTAATTAGTGACCATCCTAAGTTTGACACCTATGAGACAATAGGGATGTTATCTCCTTTGAGGTTTACATTTCAGAAAGATAATTTTCAGGAGAAAGATAGTTCTTGATTTGTAAGACTTGCAAGGGCCTAGGGAAAAACTTGCGTACATTTCAAACTGGCAGAGAAAGAGTTTACAATAGTACATTTCCTAAAGTAAATGCTTAAAAAAAAGGACTGATTTTTAGTTAAAATCCTGTCTTTGGAATTTATTTGCTGTGAAATCTGAAAAATTTAGTGTTTTTACAGTAAATAATTATATAATTATACTTACCCCATGAGTATATTAAAATAATTTCTAAAAGTGTTCTAAGGTGTATTTTTCACACAATAATTGACATGTAAGGAATGTTCAATAAAGAGTAGCTATTTTATGAATACCCAAATGAAGTATAAACCCATATTTGGCCTATTGGCTAACATTATTCTCATCCCTTCATTTCAAATTCACCAAATAGGGACTATACCACATATTTATTCCTTCTCTTGGAGGATATACCAATCACTTCGATCATATTAAATTATTAATATTTATGGGTGACTATTAATAATACTTTAAATTACATATGACTTAAATTATGAAACATTATCAGAGGAGGAAGTGACTTTAAATATGCCAAGATATAAGTAAGTTTTTACCTTCTCTTTTGTAAGCTTTGTTATTTCTTTAGTCTTAAAATTTTTTTTCTGTGAATTGTTATTTTCATCAAAGTTTAAATATTCTTATTGCCTTATCATTCTGATCTTTAGGGAAGCTGTGTACTATATAAGCACTGAAGACATTAGAAGGGAAAATCAATAAAGAACAGAAGTAACCTGATTTCTCAAAAAAAAATCCTCAAAGTTCCTCAAGCCACCAATGAAATAAATTTTTATTCATAACAAATGAATCCTGCTACTCTATGAATGCTTTTTCCAATTAGGAGAGACTTTTCTGGATTTCCAGCTTGCCTTAAATGCCAGGCTTCCTCTAGGACTACTACTGACCACATCAGCAATAAAGATGTTAAATGACCTCAGCCCAAAAAGTGGTGCTGCTGCTCTTGATCAATTAGTAGAAACTCACTGTTGACAAGAATTCTAGTACAAATATGATCTGGATACAGTGAATCAAATTATGCTTTGATATAATTCATTCTGATAGAGTTAGAAAATAAACATTTTGTAAATGTCCACTATGTGTTTAGTGTTTTTTATGTTTTTATGTGATCTCTCCAAAATGAAAAATTGAGTCTTAGCACCATTTTTAAAGATAAGGAAAAACATTCCCCAGATTAATATTAGGTGGGAAGGAACTTGCATCCAAACTTCTGAACATTCTCAACAAGTGTTAAGAAGGCAGACAAAACAGAAAACAGGTAAGCAAATCTAACACTGAGAAAGGGAGTGCCTTGGGAGAAAAGGGCAACACACAGGAAAGCAAATGAGAAACTCTAACAAGGAAGAATTGTCTTTCTTTTACAGAGAGAAAGACCATTTGCTGTTGCTCAAGAAAGATAGACTTTTATTCAATGTTTCTATCAACTAGGTGTTAAGTGAAGGATATTAGCAGATGTTTTCCTCCCCTGTGAATTAGAAAATAAATCATCTATCTCAAATTTTTTTAGAAACATTCAGCCAAATGTCAATGAAAAATCAAAATGAAAATGATAAACTGATATGTAGGGTGTGAAGTAAATATTCCAAATTTCTACTGCTACTACTAATAAAATGTAGCTCACTATAACCTGAAAGAATAGCAATAAAATCTTCAACAATGCTATAGATTAAAATGTAAAGGATCAAAATAATTAACTTGAATTAATATCACACTTAGGCTATATTAAAATTATTTTTTCTGTTTACTAGAAGTGAATACTAAAACAAAAGTACTGCTATTGATAAACTTTCTAGAACTCAAAGAGCTGAACCTAAGTAAGGGACAGAAGGCTTGAAATATACAAGTTATCAGAGTGGAAAAGTCTCAAAGTATAAAAGGCTGTAAATGATTTCTTTTAGAATTTATAAAATATGCCACAGGTAGCCAGCTGGTCTAGAAGTTCCAGCAAGGAAAATATGTTCATGAAACTTGTCATGAACAAGAACCTTGCAGCTGTGAGACTTGCAAAGAGAGAATTACAATAATGTAGCCTGCTGGCAATTTAGCTTAGCCAGAATCACTGAAAATATATACATGATATTAAAATGCTGATGTCTTGTTCTTGTGTCAGAAATGGCTATGACAAGAATAAAAAATAACCCACTGCCATTAAAAAAGACCATAGGATCACACAAAATGCCCAAGAATGTCATCAAACTATGAAGAGACTATAAGTTTATCTTCCTGAAATGTTTTCTTCATACTATCTAAAATTAGCTGGAAATGTGATTATGTTATATATAAAATAGTTTTTTTGCAAGCTTTATTCGGAGAAAAGTCTTTTCTTTGTGGGCAAAGACTCTCCTTACAGAAAACAAACAACTACATGAAGTTGCAGTCTCAGTAATCCCAACAATCAGATTAATAGTCAAATCTACAGTTTGTAATACTTTATTTCATTACCTCTTGTTATCTGGCCTGAATACAGCTATCACTGTATTTTCTCACATCCAGGCAAGTGGGAGATCAAGATTTGGAAACTCAATTACAAAAAGTCATCTACAACAATGCTCTCATTTTCTGATATAGGAAAATTTATACAATTCAACACATAAAAAAGTCCAAGTGTAAAGGGGATGATGTCCCAAAGAAGCTCCCAGTTCCCTGATTCGAAGAGGTTCTTAGCCTCACTAACCCCCCAAAGAATGGGTAAAGAGGGCCCAGAGGTGCAGTGAGTTTGCCATTCGAATAAATATCATGGACCCAAAGAGTTTTGCAGAAAGCAGTTTATTAGACAGACAGAGAGAGAGAGAGAGAGAGAGAGAGAGAGAGAGAGAGAGAGACAGCTCCTATGCTGCCGTTGAAGGGGATCCAGAGAAGGAATCTGTAGAGGTAAGGAGCAGCTGAATTTTAACCCTTGAGTTATTCCCTCCCCATTCATGTTCTCGTCCAATGAGAGGAGTTCTTTCAAACTGCCTCTGGAGTGATTGATCTTTGACTCTGATACCAGATTGGCTGCTTGGTCCACAATAGAGCCCCCTCTTCCCAGAGCTTTCAGTGGGCTTTTTGGACAAAGGAGCCCACCAGAATTTCACTACATAGCCTGCTGGCGGAAACCCAGACAAAGACCTTTAGGTTCTGGATGGAGGCATGGAGCCAGGAAACTCTGCCTTTGAAACCATGCCCCTCACGGACTGGGAAGTATCCCTCACAAGTGCCATCCCTTAATTCCCCTCTACTAACGTTAATATTATACTTGTTACTATATTAAATTGTCCTTAATAAGATTTGTTTGCTAAGTTTGAAATGTGATGATTCAAAGTTATACTTTACAATGTTGCTGATATTTAGAAATTTATAATAACTATTCCTTTGTAAACTTGGACTCAATATCGTCATAACCATAGTCTGGTTAAGTATAAATTAACAAAACTCTAATGGAAGTGAGGAAGGAGACCCAGGCATCTGGGATCAACTCCCTCTTGACTTCCACACTGCATTTCAATAGAAAAAAAGGCTGGCCACTGGCATATCCTGAATCCCACACTTGGTATTAGGGAAACTCTCCGGAAGACACTGTTTTTACTTAAACAAGATCAAACCCCCACCCCACTCCTCCATCTGGAAACCAAAACCTTTTCACATGTCATTCCTAAAGCTGTAAACCCGAAACCCCTTCATATGTGATTTCTAAAACTGTAAACCCGAAACCCTTTCATATGTGATTTCTAAAACTGTAAACCCAAAACCCTTTCATATGTGATTTCTAAAACTGTAAACCCAAAACCCTTTCATATGTGATTCCTAAAGCTGTAAATCCAAAACCCATTTTCTAAGGCTGTAAACCTAAGATTCTTTCACAAGTAATATCTACAGTGAAGCCTATATAAAGGCAGAGCCTCTCTTTGTTAGACGAGCTGGTTTAGCCAAATCACCGCCAGGCTCCCGGCTGCAATAATAATAACAATAATAATAGTAACAATAAACCCCTTCCTTCCCCATTTGGTGTCCGAGAGCTCTGTTTCTCGTGGCTGCTCCTGCTACAGAGGTTCACTTGGAAATATCTATTAAAACTGAGCGAGAAATTATATTTGTAAGCATTTCAAAATGTTGAAAGGCAAGATATTA
Organism: Cacajao melanocephalus; assembly: GCA_963573385.1. Lineage (NCBI taxonomy): Eukaryota > Metazoa > Chordata > Mammalia > Primates > Pitheciidae > Cacajao > Cacajao melanocephalus. Next base: position 122,833 of record CAUYLG010012841.1, on the reverse strand, counting down.
AAAACTACCTTAATATATATAAATACAAGATGGATTAAATCAATTATGGTATAATCACAAAACAGAAAATTATATAGTCATAGAAAATAAGGAGGTTGCTTGTTTATGTACAAATATAGAAACTTTTCTAAGATTTAGTGTAAATTAAAATGAGCTACCAATATATAGAAGAGGAAGATGTATACATATACTTCTGAAACAAAATATACAACAGAAATGAAGATTATTTTTTATCAAGTTGAAGGAAACTAGGTAGATGAAAAAAACAATGGGAGAAATAATTTTCAATGTTTCCCTTATATATTTTAAAATTATCCATTCTATGAAAGTATTACTGGGCAAGAAATAATTAACTCAGAAATCCTGAATTGCTCAAACCCTGCACATTCTGAAGAAAAGCTTGTCTTTAAGACTGGCCCTTTGTATCTCCCTATGAGTAACCTCTCAGCCTTTGGAACCATCTGCCTGAGAAGTGCGATTCTGTATAAATAAAGCCTTAGGCCACACTGCATTTTATGGTAAATATCTATGCTTGTATGCCTAGGGCATTGTGCCATGGTCTACCAGTTTGACCAGATAAATTTATCCCAACAATGTGGAGTAGAGTGGAGGGGTGGGAAACCTGGAGATGAGAGGATGGGAGTGGGGAGTAGGAGGGTGAAAAATGACTGGAATCTGGAATCTTTGTGAGGTCAGTGCAGGAACTACATGCCTATGTGACTGACTTCTAATACAACACTGAACACCAAGTCTTGGGTAACCTTCTGTGTTGGCAACACTTCACACATATTTTCACATACTGTCAGTAAGAGAATGGAATGTGCCCCAGAGTGACTTTGCTTAGGAACACCACTGAAAGCTTATACCTGATTTCTTCTAACCTTTACCTATGTGCCTTTTCTCTTCGCTGATTTCAAACAGTCCCATTTCATTGTATACACCTTAACCATAAGTACAATTTTTCTGAGTCCTGTACATACTTCCAGCAAATCATCCAGGCTGAGGATGTTCTTGGGGATCCCTAAGAAAATTGCATATTCCCCAAAACCAAAGTAAAACATTTCAAAGTTAAATTGCACTTATTTACCAAAGGAATTGGTAAATAAAACGAGTTAATTAAACTCCCTTACTATAACCAAATTCTGTGCTACATGTGAGAAATTCTGGGATAAGACCCTCATGAAGTTTGTGGGTTAATGAAAAAATGAAACAAAGTGAAATTATTAGTTTGTAATCTAAAGAGTTATGATTACTTCCTATGCTGAATGGATAAGACGATCTGATCTCCTGGAGTTCAAAGTGCATTATTGTTAAGGAAAACCATATATGTAATATTTTATGAAAATAGTTCTCTCTACTATTAAAAGAAAAACTTCAGCCAAATTGAATTTAAAGGAGTTTAATTGAGCAATGAACAATTTACAAATTGGGCAGCTGTTAGAATCACAGCAGATTCAGAGAGACTCCAGAGATGCCTTGTGGTCAGAACAAATCAGAAGTGATGTACAGAAAAAGAAGTGAAGTCCGGATCTGCTGGATTGGTTACAGGCTGGCGTGTGCTTTATTTGAACACAGTTTAACATTCAGCAGTATGGGAATGATTGAAGTATGGCTGCTGGGATTGGTCAAGACTCAGCTATTGTTACAGGTGCATACTCCTAAGTTAGGTTTTTAATCTTATCTACCTATTAGGTTAGGTTACATTATGGTTTGTCCATAAGGACTCAAATATGGAAGTACGGAGTCCTTCTCAGGCCATATTTAGTTCAATTTACCAGTGCTATGCTCGACTATTAATGCTACTTGTTTTTCTCCTACTGTCTCTAAAGCACTGCAAGATAGACATTTATATTCCTGTTTTACAGATGAGAAAGTTAAAGGTCAGAGCCTGAGTTCAGGATCACACATTTAACAAGTTGAAGAGCATGCATTTAACTATTGTAATGTAGAAGCAATATGACCATTCAATACTACAGGCATATGAATTATCCAAATCTTCAAGCTTTATAAGTGAAGAATTCTCAGACTTAGGGAAATTAAGAGATAGTAGGAATAGCCAGAGCTAAAATTTGAACAATTTACTTGACTCTGAAGATTACACTTCCTTCTATTGGGATGACGTGTCCTACAAAGCTAAGTAGTCTCTATAAACAAGATTTATAATATTATAAATACAGACCACAGTTATATAAATATGAGAAATAAAATTATTTTTAAAGTTTTGCAAAATTAAATGTTACTAAAAATACATACCTGGGCTTAACAAGAATTTCCAGTAATGCTATATTTATGTTTAAATGTAAAATAATTATAAACAGAGAAAATCTGTTATGTAGTATGCCTTAAATAGTATAAAAATATACACATGAAAAACTGTCTTATATTGCTCAAAAATTAAATATGTGTGTGTGTATAAAACAAAAAGAAGTGAGACAACTGCAGCATTCTCTAATTTCAACTAAAAATAAATGGGTTTTTCTAGACACACTATTCTTAGATTTTGATTCCTTATCCCCGAAATAGCTATTTGTATTTTGAATATATGGCTATATAAGTAACAAGTAATCACAGAAACAGTGAAAGGTTGTCAAATTGTATTAATAGATAATGTATATATGGTTGCATCATAGTTATTAAACTAAGTATTAATTTTCAAGCAATTTCTTCAAACCTCTTAGAGGGAGGCTAAGTAGAGCTGTGTTCCATGACCCTCATCATTACATTGTTATTGAAAAAGTCAGAAAAAATTTAGATAACTAACAAAATTAAGCACATTAAAAGCTTATCTGAAACTCTAAATTACAGCCTTTGAAGATTCAAAAGTCAGAAACAGAAAGACAGCTATAGTCAACTGATTTAAAATAAAAAACAACACAGCTGGAAATTTATCATAAGATACATTGTTTATAATACAGAGCTACACATGGTTTTCATTAATGACTGTCCAAGCATTTTAAGATGTTTCAATTTAAAGACAACATATATTTCTCTTAGGAAAACATCCCCATCCTAAAAGTAAGGTGGCTTTAACTTTTAATTGGGAAAAATGAAGAACTCTTTGAATTTTACTATGCCTTATAAGAAATAAGCTAAAATATTATTCCCTAAGGGGAGTGAGGTGCAAAGACTCTCAAAGGGAGATTAGTGAAGTGCATGCTTCTTATAATAAGAACTGATGATAGCCATAGGAAGCAGACAAATTCTTAGGCAGACAGAGATGGGTCCTCAGTGAAACTCAACTTTCATGCCAAAGACAGTCTAACACCTGAAAACCAAGCTACAAATTCCAGCTAAAATCCATGGAGCGGACTGAGAACTCCCATTCCCATTTGGCATGCTCCCTTTCAATTAGTTCTTATACTTTCTTTATGTATTTTACATATACGTATGCTCCCGCAGTTGGTCTTTTACACTCTCATGCTGCTTTCTGAATGAGGCTTCTTCCAAGCCTATACACAGGCCAACCAACACACACTTCCCCATTCCAAGCTCATACAAACTCCTGTACTCAACCTCATGGTCGGCAACCTACTTTTGGGTACCCTCTCACTGCCGAGAGCTTTTCTGTTGCTCAACAAATTCTATTCTGCCTTACTCACTCTCTGGTGTCCACATACCTCATTATTCTCAGTAATGGGAGAAGAACTTACAACTCACCAAGCTACAGGAGTAAAAGAGCTGTAACACTGGTACTAAAGAAAATAATAACATAACTCTCTGAGCCATCAAAATCTTCCTGAAACATAGCCCATGAACTCAATATTACAAATCCATTAGATCAAGGCTGTGGGATTGAAATGGCATTACATGCTGTGATTTTATACATGGTGATGATGGACCACTGTAAAGTATGTTACGGAAACTGGAGTTAATGCTTACATCTTGCCTGTCTTGAATCTTTTAAGAAGGAAAAAAATAGTTGATGGACAGTTTGATATACAGATTTTATTATTTGATATACATTTTTAAATTGTTGAGATATAACTTATATACATAATTTATTTAGTATAAAATGGGAAACATTATTTAACCTTCCACTTAATTTTATTCAATTTTAAACAATAAATGAAGATCTACAAATTTTGGAAAAATGGAAGCAACTAGTGGCTTGAGTAGAGTGTACTTAGCATGAAAAAATAGAAAATGATGGTATAGCAATAAAATACTTTTTAAGAGACTTCAACATTGGTATTTTTTTTAAAAAAAGAGTTAGCCTATAACATAATAATTTTTGTCTTTTTTGTTGTAAAAATTTAAGATATAACACTGTTCATTAGAACAAGGAGAAACATATCTTCTTTAGTTTTTATGTAAATATCTTTTTAAATTAAAAAAACAAAATATTTCATTAAGTGCACACCAGTTGCCAAGTAAGCATTTAATTATATTTTCCTAATGAATCAAAAATAAATGGGATATGGTTCTTACTTTAAAATCCCTTTTAAATAGATGATGGATTTTAGTTTTAAAAGTCTTATCAGTAGTCATAAAAATGTGTAACATATTGATATAGTTTGTCTGTGTCCCTACCAAACTCTCATCTTAAATTTAGGTTCCCACCATTCCCACTGTTGTGGGAAGGACCCGATGCGAGGTAATTGAATCATGGGGGGGGGCGGTGGTCTTTCTCATGCTATTCTCATGATAGTGAATAAGTCTCATGAGATCTGATTGTTTTATAAAGGGGAGTTTCCCTGCACAAGTTCTCTTCTCTTGTCTGCCACCACGTGAGACATGCCCTTCACCTTCCACCATGATTGTGAGGCCTCCTCAGCCACATAGAACTGTGAGTCCATCAAACCTCTTTCTTTTGTAAATTGTCCCGTCTTGGGTGTAGGTTGATCAGCAATGTGAAAATGGACTAACACACATATTTATCCTGTGATGTTGGATTCTAATATCTACTAAGGAGAAACCAAATTTAGAAACCAAGAAAGTAAACATTCCACGTAATGTGACATTTGGAATAGATGCTTCTTCCTATGCAATTTCCCAATTTATACGCATGTCTATAAAGGGACGCTAGGGCACTTATGGAATGATCCTCGGTGTTTTATTTGGCTTGTTGAAGAAGCCTTTCAATGAATACCTTTCTCTCAGTATTTTTAGTTCTTCTACCCCAAACAAAATTATAAACATTTTTGAAGCAACTATTTTACCAAGAAGTGTATCAATTGTCATGGAAGACTAATACTTAAAGCATAAATTTTGTGTTGACATTCCAAAGAAAAATTTGAGTAAGAGGCTCTTTTCACTTCTCTATGACCATATTTACCCTGTCCACTAAACAAAGTGATTTCTCCTTTGAATGGCTTTCTTTCCTATTTAAGCACTATGTATTTAGCATTTATTTTGTAAATACATTTATTTATTTTATTTAACAGTTTCATTATATATGTATGCCATGAGAAAATTCTTGTTCGCGTTTAGTGCCCTAACCTGAAGTAATTAAAAACACAATAGATGTCTGTTGAATTGGTAAATTGAAGAAAAGTCAGAAAAGACATCATTTAGAGAGTATCATCTAAGTTAAGGTAGGCTTTAAACTCTCGCTTGTATACAAGCAATAATTGGAAAAAATAATTGAGGCATACAGATGCAGCTAGAGAAATACATAATTATGTGTGTGTAGATTTGTATTTAAAAACAAAGGGTGTGCTGTGCATTGTGTCTCTGACACTTCGAGTTCGAGACAAAAACATGTTTTAGAAGATGGCACATATCATTTAGACATAGGCAAAATTAAACACATTACTGGATGATGTTAATGGTGAAAGCTGCTGTTTTGATTTCTACATTGATGGCTGCTGGCAGGAAATTCTGGGGAATTTTTCATACATTATCTTTCTGTCTTTTTTGTTGATAAACATGTTTTCAAACAAACTTGGCATGGCATTACATTGTGGTAATGACTATATTCATGGATGCTATGCACAAAAGCACATGTACTAGAAAATAAGGAGTTCTGAATTAATTTAACTAATGAAACACATTAAATGGATATTCGGCAGTCTGCTTAAAATGGAAGTTAAGCAGATTGATTATTCATTAACTTTGCACTATATGTAGAAAATAGAAAATCTTTATTCTTGAATATTAATTATCCTATGGAAATTGAGCCAGATTACCTCATTTCAAATTTGGGTTATCTCAATCTGTATTTATTTTTATTATTCATTTTTATAAGAAAATTTGCTTCTCAAAGAAATATTGTTTTTATTATATTTTGTTTATATTACTCAATTCTAATATTCATACATTTTAAGTTCTTGATCTCAGTTTCCTAATCTGTAGAATGGGCACAGTAATATTCACTATTGCATAAGTTGTGTGTATCAAATTAAACCGAAAATATTTAGGTCAGTATCTGGCACAGAGAAATCACTCAATAACTGCTAATATTTGCTATATTATGATCATCATCATTATTAATTTTTGTATGTAAGCTAATAACAAGTAATTCATATAATTAAAAATAAGTTCTGTAGTGTTTCTGTAGAAACACTTGGTTGTCACTTTCTAGAGATAAATCAGATATTTGAAGGCAATTAATTGTTTTTAATTTCCACTGATTAAACTAGACATACTTCTTTTGGGGCTGTAAAACAGACATCAAAATAGCAAACAAGTACTTTAAAAGCAATGCAAAATGTTCTTTAATAGCACATAGTAGGTGCATCTAAACTGACCTGGCAAGTTTAGGGAAGGCATCTCAGACAAACATGCTGAATTCTGAAAAATAATTGAAACATATTTAATAGAAGTTATAGATGGAAGACGTTCCAGATGAAAGAAGCAGCATGTGTAATAGTATGAACATTTGAGAAGCATGCCACATTGGGGAGTTTTATATGCAACAGAGGTTATCTATCTTGGTTTTGAAGGGTTCATGGAAATCACTGGAAGTTATAAAGCATATGCAAGTGGAGAAACAGGTGAGAAGGACGACTAAATGAAAGATGTGAATTATATAGAACCTTATATGGGTTGAAAAGTATTTTAAATTTATTCTAAAGGCAACCAAGAATCAACACATATTTTTATTTGATATATAGTTTTTAAATTGAGATATAATTTACATACAAAATGTATTTAGTTTTCAGTTTGACGAGTTTTCACAATTGTATGTCTGCATGTAACAACCACCACAATCAAGATATAGAACATATCTATCACCACATAAAGTTCCCTCATATCCCTTCTAAACAAATGCCGTTGCCCTGTGAAGTAACTACTTTCTGATTTCATCATCATTTTAATATTTTTGCTTCCTGTTTTTTATACAACAAAATCATAGAGATTGTATATTTTGTATGTGCTTGATTTCTTTTGCAAAACGTGTTTTAGACATTCACCGTATTGTTGAATATATCATTAGTTTATTCCAATTTGTTACTAACAAGCATTTCATTGTATAAACACACAACAATGTGTTTATCGGTTCTTCTCCTGATGGATATTTGGGTCATTCCAAATTGGGGCAATAATACATAAGGCTGCTATAAACATTATGTACAATTTTTTGTGGACATATGTGATATGGTTTGGCTGTGGCCCCACCCAAATATCATCTTGTTCCCATGTGTCATAGGAGGGGCCAGGTGGCAGATAAATGAATCATGGGGGTGGGTCTTTCCCATACTGTTCTTGACATAGTGAATAAGTCTCAAGAGATCTGATGTTTTTATAAAGGGTGTTTCCCCTCACAAGCTCTCTGCCTGCCACCAAATAAGATGTGGATTTCTTCCTTTTTTGCCTTCCGCCATGATTGTGAGGCCTCCCCAGCCGTGCTGAACTGTGCATCAGTTAAATTTCTTTTCTTTATAAATTACCCAGTTTTGAGTGTGTCTTTAGTAGCAGCATGAGAACAGATTAACACAATAGGTTAAATACCCTGAAGTGGAATTGTTTCATAATAATGTGGAGGTATTTATAATTTTATTAAAAATACTGAAGAGTTCTCTAAAGTTCTTGTTCATTAACACTCTTATCAGCAATGTATGAGAGCTCCAATTGCTTTAATTTCTTGTCAGCATTGTGAATACTTTTGATATTAGCCATTCTAGCAGGTGAAACCTGGTATCTCATCTTGTTTTGTAGGGTCCATGGAAAATTTCTCCTTCACCCTCTAAGAGTTTGCTGAAAATGATCTGACATAAGGCAGATTCATAGTAGATAAGGCATACAAATTTATTCTATCATAGTTTTAGGTGACATGGGAGCTTTTAGAATGAAGACTCAAAGGGACAGGGGAAATTGTCCATTTTTATGTTTAGGTTCAACAAAATGTGGACAGCCATGTGGAAATATGACTAGACTAAAAAGATAGGAACTAACATTGAAAGACTGAGTGAAACAAAACCTAGTGAATCCTATCTGTCTAGATTCTTTTTTGCCTCTCTGAACAGCCTTCCTTCCTTCTGGATATGGGGCAGGATCCTCTCTACAATAGGGGTCTTACAACGTATAGTCATATAACTTAGGTCAGAACATAGCTTTATGTTTTTATACAAAAAGGTGGGGGGAAGTTAGAGTAATATTTTCAGTTTTTATGACTGACTTTAGGGAAAGGAGTTCTGATTTATATTAACTCACCTTAGGGAAGACAGATTCTAGTTTCCATGACTAGCCTCAGGGAACAATGAGGAGCCAGAGACAGGAGGGCTGAAAAAGGTAAAAAATATATATATTAATTTTACAGTAACATTTCTGAACCTCAACAGCTTTAATTTAGATTTTTCTACTGAGTAATAATGTTGTGCAGCTTTTGATGTATATATTGGACATCTTCTCTCAGTTCTTTTCAACTCATTTGCCTTGAATTTGGTTACCTTTTCATTATTGCACTGTTGAAATTCATTCTTCATATATCCTAAATGCATATATTTTAAGTTTGTGGTTTGCAGATTCTTTTTCTTAATGGTATATTTCATAAGCAGAAATTATTAGTTGTGACAAAGGCAACTAATTAGTTGTGACAAAGGCATTTTTTTTAGGATTAATACTTTTGTCTTATGCATAAGAAATACCTTACCATGATTATGAAGACAGTTTCTTGTTTTCCTCTAGCTTTCATGCTTAGGTGTGAGCCATTTCAAATTAATTTTTATTATAGGACAAAGCAAGGGTTGAGATTCTTTTCGGTTTTTATTTTTCAACAGAAATATCCATTTGTTCCAACAATATTTTTTCACACACATGCAGTGACTACTATGTTTGGGTTGAGGCTCTCTGCTCTGTTACATTGATCCATGTGTTTATCCTTAGACCAATAAAGCACTATTTGTTTTAGCAGATTCACAGTAAGTCTGGAAATCAGAATGCATAAATCCCCTATTTCTGCCTTTGTGTTTTAAATGTCAAGATTGATTTTTTTGGATACTTTGTATTTCTGTATCAATATTAGAATGAGCTTATCAATTTTGTCTTTAAAAGACCACTGGAATTTTGGCTATAAATGCATTGAATTTATACATCAATGTAGGGAGAAAGAATATTTTAAAATATTGAGCCTTGCAATCCATGAACATGACTTATCTCTCCTGTCATTATATCTTATTTCATTTATTTTACAAATGTTTTATACTTTTCAGAATAGAGATATTAAACATTTTCTTTAGATATATTCTTAGTTATTTTATGTTTTTGGTGCTACAATAGTGTTATTTTAATTTTATATAACAAACATTTATTGATCAAATATTGAAATAAAATTAATTTTATGTTAATCTTGTATCTTAAACTTTCCTAATTTTATTGTTATTTTGTATATTCCAAATGGTTTTCTAATACATAACTGCAGCTTTTTTCTCTCTCTCTTCATTTATGCTTTTTAAAAATTATTTTTCTTGTCTAATTACTCTTTGCTAGAGTTTTTGGTACAAAGTTGACTAGAAGAGGTAAGAACCTGGCAAACATCCATGTCTTTTATTGAGAGAGGCAATTTCATGGCTGCAGTATTTTGAACCTCACTAAGCTACATATGAATGGGTCTTGGGCCTGGAATACCTTCTTACCAAGAGATAAAGCGCCTACACAGCCTGGGCCTGGCTTATCTTTCAAGTATGAATATCTTGAAAGGAGGCTTTGTTGTGCTTAACTGTGTGCAAAAATGGCCCTCAGTCATGCCTTTAGCTTTCAGTATTCCAGACTCCATGTGAGAAAAGAAGGGATCTTTTTATGTGGCATGGAGGTGTGACTAAGCTAATTGCTCTACATCAGCTATCATGGAACACGTAAGTCATGGGAGACCAATGCACATTACTGGAACTCATCTTACTCTGTCCTTTATATGACTAAAAGCTTGTTCCATCCAGCGCTGTGTTGTGTTTTACTCAGTGACTTGGATACCAAGATGCAGTGGACAGAAGTGCTTGGACTTTAGTTCTGGGTGGCTGGCATTTTGGTGATTTTTGCTGGACTCCGTGTAGTTGGAGTTTTCCCCAGATATTAGTATTGGTATACAAAGTTCTGCTGGATGTCTTCTTTTTTATTTAAGGAGGAAATATTCAATGCTTGCTATTAACTCTGATGTTAGCTGTAGGTTTTTAAAAATGGATATATTTTTTCAGACTGAGAAACTTCCCTTCAAAACCTAGAGATTAAAGTTGTTTCTCCTTTATTTTTATCACAAATAGATGTTGATATTTTTCATTTTCTACATGTATTTTATCATAGTTATACTAATATGTCATAAATTACAATAATTACTTTAAAAATGTTAAACCAACCTTGCATACTTTGATTGACCCGTGATTAACCCCACTTGATCATGATATATTACCTTTTACATATGGTTGAATTAATTTGCTAATATTTTGCATCTATGTTCATGAAGATCATTTTTGTCTGATTTTTTGCATATATTGTAACATTTTATTAGATTTTTTATATCAGGATTATACTGTCCCAATCAACTGAATTGGAAAATATTGCTTCTTTTCTATCTTTGAGGGAAACTTCCTTATGATTTACATTACTTCTCCTAGAAATAAACGATGGAATTCCCTTATTAAGGGATCTGATTCCTGGATATGTCTTTGTGTGTGTGTGGGTGAAGATGTTTGACAATTTCTTCATTTTTAATAGATATAATATTTAGGGTATTTATTTCTGCTTATAATAATTTTGGCAAACTTTTTTCTCAAGATGTTTCTCCATTACATTAGAGCTATCAAATTAATTGGCATAAATTTTTTCTTATTTCCTATCACTCTCTTTCCATCTGTGGAATTTATACTCATGTCTTTTATTTCATTCTTGATATTGGTAGTTTTTGTTTTCTCGCTCTAGTTTTTTTTTTAAATACATTTGCTGGACATTTATAAGAACAATTTATTTTGTTAAAAGGACCAACTTTTGACAAATTGATAGATATTTTGAAGTTACTATCTGGTTCTTATGCCATTTATTTCCACTCTTATTTTTATGATTTTTAATTTCTACTCACTTTTAATTTGTTCTCTTTTTCAAGTTTCTTAAGGAGAAATATTAAGATCATTGATTTTATAATTTTTTAAATGTAAACATTTGTAGTTATAAATTTCCCTCTGTGGATTGCATTGGCTACATCTCAGATTTTGTTGTGTTTTATTAACATTCAATTTAAATAGTACACTTAATAATTTTTATTTGACTTATGTATTATTTAGAGGCACATTATTAAATTTCCAAACTTTTGGAAATTTTCTAGATATTTTGCTGCTATTCATGTCTAATATAATTCTGTTATGGTCACAGAACACATTTGCAGGACTTGAATTCTTTTAAGTTTATTTAGATTTATTTATCAACATACAATCTATCTTGGAGAATGTTTTGCGTGCGTGAATGGGAAAGGAATGCTTATTCTGCTGTGGTTGGGTTCAGTGCTCTGTAAAAGTCAGTTTGGTCAAGTTGATAGATAATATTATACAACCATCTCAATAAAACATCACTTTTATCTAGATACATAGATTCACTCTCCCCTACTACAAGGAGTGAGGCAATGAAGAATAGATCAGGAAGAATTAACTCACATTCAAACATATGATGCTTGCATAAGAGAACTGGTAGACCAACTAATCTTAGAACTTATAATTTCTCAATTCTGAGGAATCACACAAACCTCAAAATCAAATAAAGCATGATACATGATTATTTCTATTAGAAAAATGAAATCACATTATTAACTAGATATAAGAAGTAATGTGAAACTTACTATATCAAAAGTAAAAGTTTGAAAAAGAAATGACTAAAGTTCGGTTTGAATAAAATTAACAAAAGGTCTTTAAAATTGTAGAAATAGTCTAAATTACTGTTTGCCTAACCAATATCTGTCTAAATCTCCCACATTTAAAATAGTTGAGTGAACGATTTGGGCACTTAAAGTCAATAAGATGTTAACATCTTAGCAAATAAAATTTATTTAAGTGTATTCAAATTATTTCTCTCTTGAAATAGATAAAGCAACTAAAACACAAACTCACATTCACATCAACATATGCACAAACAAGTCCTCCCAATCCAATCACCCCAGCAGTATTTCCACAATGTGTAGGTCTCACAGGTAATTTCTAATGAATTCTTTGTACTATAGATCTTATTCAATTAATCTTTAAGTTCATATTTGTAATTTAATAGGCCAAATGCTTTTCAAAGCTGAAGTATAGAATATTTGACCATTCTCATTTGAATAGACCAATCTATAAATTAAGAGTAACCTTTACGTATCCTACTTGATGGCTAAGCACAAATAGATAAATAACTAATTTACAAATGCCATGTCTATTTTCTATTCTTATTTTGCAGCGGTTGCTTGTCAATAAGATTTGTTAAACATTTTCTATTACAGAATTGTAAGTCTCTGTTTTTGGAATGTTTCATAAAAGAGAAAATCAGATAGCTAAATTTTCCAAATAGGAGTTAATATTTTAATCACTAGTGTTTGCCCTTGTGCTTTAAAAAGGACATGGTTTTAAAATATGCAACTTTTCCCCGGCTCTAAAACAGAACACGTGAGCCTAATTTAAACCTCACTTTATTGTCAAGGTGATCACTACAATCCTCAACGTTTGGCCATTGCTGTAAGTATTATGTAGAACTGATGTCAGTTGTGTTGCATGCCATCCAAAGAGATTCTGATTGCATCAGCTGTCCTTAGAAAACAACTCTGATAACAGTCTGTCCTTGGGTCACTTGCTACTAATTATATAATTGATTACTCAATGAACATAACACTCATAGAGCAACTACAGAGTGTCAATTACTGGTCAATGTCTTAGAGCTTCACAGATCTTTACATTAATCTCTGACCTCAAGAAGCTTGCTTTCTATTAGAGCAGAATGAAAAGCTTGTATTGGCCAACCCTGTCCAGCCAAGCCCAGCCATTCCAGAAGACAGAGTTATACTCCTATTATCCATGAGAAAACTGGGGCTTTGAAATGTTGAATAATTTGACTTATACAAAATCATAGTGAATGGAAAGGCCATGTTCAAACTCAGTCTTCTCTGATTTTCAAGCTTGTGTTCTCTCTGACTTTAATACTGCTTGCACTATAGAGGCAGCTTATTCTTCCAAGGGCTTTTGATATACAGGGAAGAGGGAGAAAGACAAATTCTGTCTTATCTGTGAGTATGGCTGCTCATTTCCACATTTAACTTTCCGAGACAGCCAGGGCTGCCACCATTGCTGTGATAATTGCTGGTTTCATCAAATCCTAGATCCCCAGAATTAGAAATTTTTACAAGATGTCTCATCTAGCCTCTTTCCTCTGTGATCAAGGCACTCGAGTCTAGAGAACCAGAGACACCACAGGCAAATCATTTTTGGCTGAGCCAGAGACTAAACCTGTTCTCCAGACTCCCAAACACACATCCTTTTCATCATACTATGCCATCCTTCCTTGGACATATTCTCTATGCTCTTCCCCTTCCTAGCTCTTTACTATTTCTCAGTTTTCATTCAAATAATACAGGTTTTGACACAGAAGCCAACAGTCTGTGAGATTTCCTCCCTTTTTCTTATAAGGGAAACAATCCCAAAGTAAGCATATTTGTGTGGTTTTAACCCAAGTTTATGTGTTATTGGATGTTTCCACATGATTAACAAAGTCTGTGTTTTCTCTACGATACAGTTAGCTTGCATACCTGAACTAGATATTGTTAGCTCTAACAAAGCTAAATTTATGTAGGTCTAGGCTTCTAGGACAATATGGACTGTTTTTAGATCAGTTGTAATTTTTGGCACTGCCCCTACTTGGCTTACCATAACAATTGCCTGTGGCATGTGTTCAGTTTTTATATAATTTGAAGTAACTTTTGTTTCTTATTATGAAACTGGCTCTGAAAAAGTATGGTGAAGATTTTTTACAAGTAACTATCTCTAAATATTTTTTATTGGTTTTCAATTTTATCAACATCTCAACCAGAACTGCAACTAAAAGAAACCACTGCTTTTGTATAAATTACCAGAAAAAATATGATATTTTTATCACTGAAAATTTTAAAAAAGAAGAAGCCCTTTTCTCCATGTTGACAAGCTGCAGGCCCAATCATGAGTGTGCGTGTGGTGGTGGGGTGGGGGTGATAACTTGTTTTTGGACTCAGGTTAAATTTGAGCCCCTAATCCTTCTTTCAGTCAAGGGTCTCTCTCTGCAAAAACATACTGAAGGTGTATTCTCAACCACGTGGATTAATCAGAGAACCATTTGGTAATTACTTGAAATGTGCGGTCTCTAAATGATGATTTTTATGTACAGGAAATACATGGAAGAAACTATCAAGACAGAGAGTATGACAACCACACCAAAGACTCTCTTGAGAGACCAGGTTTTGTGCAGTCTGTGCCCTATCTTGATCACCAATCAGTAAGGGTGTTTGTGATTTGCACAGTGCGTTTTCAGATACGTATGGCACTGGCTACCTCTGTTGTCACATTGAATATGTCATTTTATAATTACATTTTCCAAGATAATGCTTTCACTGTCACTATTTTGGAAGAGTGTCGGGAAACCACCGTATCTGATTCTCAAATGGGTTTGTGATGCCAGTCACATAGAAAAAAACCACCATATCTGATTCTCAAATGGGTTTGTGATGCCAGTCAAATAGAAAAAAACCACCATATCTGATTCTTAAATGGGTTTGTGATGCCAGTCACATAGAAAATACATCAGTCACAATTCCATTGTATTTTCTAGAGTATTTTCAGAAGACTATATTTAATGACTAGTCAAGCCTTTCTAAATACTTCAATAGAAATGATAGTTATGTTTGTCAATTCCATTTTGATACTATCTGCTAAATATGAATAAGCAATTTTGTCTACCTGACATAGTTTCTAAAAGATTATTTTAACTATTACATTTTTCATTAAAATTGTTGAAGTTATATTTTATATAAAAGAAAACAAAGAAACATTCAGAAGAATAGAAGCTAACATTTTTCACTCTTTCATTCCCAGAGAGAATGAACCTGTGAAACTGTGGAAGAGTAATTTCTTTTACTGTTATGTGAGTGCAAAATATTTGCATCTTTGATGTTCTTAGTAACATTACATATGTAGATTTTTAGGATTGCCTTTCTGTGTTTTAACATGGTCTAGTGGCATCTATCATCTCTGTACTGTCAGTGAAACTTTATGGCCTAATGAATTTTTCCTGTGTTGGAGTGCTATAGGACTTTTCTTGTATTTTAAAGGAAAAGTGTATTGCTGAAAAGTGAACTAAGATTTTTTAAACCTGGGAACTAGTTTAAGATCTGCCACTTACCAGCCAATTAACCTTTGAAAATTCACAACATTTATGAGGCTCATATTTCCATCTATAAAATCGGGCTAGAAATACTTGCCCTGATTCCCTCCTATAATCTGGTTGTTAGGAAAACATGACAGTAATATATGGAAGTATTTTAAACCTGTGAAGACTTATGCAGAAATAAAATGTAATTATTTAATGTCTGCTAGGTTGTACTTTGAAAAATGGTTTGATTTTTGTTTGTTGACATAATATATCATACATCAAATGTGGTCAGCCAAAATGTCTTTCTGAATTTCATCTTTCAGCTAATCCACTTTTATCAACATGTTAGCCCAATAAATTATGCACTCACGATTTCTAGCGCATTGATTCCAAGTACTTCATATAGTCCTTCAAGAATATTGAGAGTTATACTTCTGGTAGGTGATAAAAGTGACCTCTTGTGAGGGCTGATTGCAGCTCCCCCAAGGTGCAAGGCAGTGATTTGGGCCTGTTTTATTCACTGATGTATCTCAAGTACCTGGAACAGTAACTAGCTTATACAATCTCTCAATAAGTACTTGGAAAATAATGAAAGAATTTCTCCTCCATAATACTTAAAAGACATGAGTACAGATAAAAAAAAAAAAGTAGTAATCCATGCATGGCATATTTTTTACACTATTTGGAGTCATTAGGTTGTTCTCTTCCTCTCACAAGCAGTTTTATACTATTCCAGGGAAACACTAGTAGAGTTAGTTGGCCAAAAAACTCATCTATACACAGATAGTGTTCATACTTCAAGCTTTAAAAAGCATCCAGTGAAAACCAACAAAATACACAGACAGGAGTTTCCCTATAATGCCTTTTCCATCATTAAGATCTTATACTTGTTTTTTATTAGTAGGGTTTATATTGAAAAATTCAAATAATATAAACAAGAAAATTCAAATAATGCAAACAGTTAATAGGGAATGTGTCTCCCTTCAATGTTATCTTTCAGTATTTTCAATCTTTTCTCAGAAATATCCAGCTACTAGTGGCCTATTATAATTTCAGATATATCTCTGAATATCTAAGTGGTTTTGTAATATATACACTCTGTTGCAACTTGTTTTTTTCTAACACAAATTAGTTGTCATTGGTATCTGTTTTTATAGATCTGTTTTATTTCTTCAATACCCATAATAATACAATAAAACATAGCCTGAAAATAATGTATTTAACAAATGATCTCTCGATGATTTATGTTGTTTTTAATCTTTTATTACCACAAAGATTATTGATATAAATATCCCTATTCAAATGTCTTTATGTTAAAGTATAAAAATATCTGTCGGATACAATCCTCAAAATGAAATGAGTATCAAATGTTACACGCAGCTAGTATTTGGCTATTTATAAACAAACTTCCTTGCAAGTCAGTTTTTATTATGTCAGTCCATGTACTCCACTCCATCATCAACACAGTGTATGATCAAACCTTCACACTTTGCAATTGTGTTAGTTTAAAAATAATGTCTCATATTTTAAATCATGAATAAATTTTACTAGTTGGGGTTTTATACAGTATATTTCATGTTTCAAGTCTTTTGTACTTATTTTTACATATTCTATCTTTTTATATTATTTGCCCTTTTCTCTATAGGGATTTTCACATATTTTTATTGATTTGTAGTTGGTCATTATAAAATATTGAGAATTAAAATTTTCTCTATCCAATCTCCCAATATTTTTATTGCACTTTTTATTGACTTTTTGTTTGAATAATAACTTTCAGGCAAAATTTTAAAAATTGTGTAGTCCAACTAATCTGCACTGATTTTATGACATCTTAATTTTGCACTATACTTAGAAAATATTTGCTCACACTAATAAAGCACATTCTTCAAATATAATTATAATGTTCTTATAAATTCATTTTTTTAATGCTGAGTTTGTCATGTTTTCAGGGGTGATATAGAATTTGAAATTTATTTTCATGTTTTGTTTTTTCCTGGTGGTTAGCAAGTTTTCTCAATTCTATATTTTTGTTTATTTGTTGTTTGTTTTGTTTTGTTTTTGAGATAGGGTCTCCCTCTGTTGCTGAGGCTGATCTCAGCAAACTGCAACCTCTGCCTCCTAAGCTCAAGTGACCCTCCAGCCTCAGCCTCCCAAGTAACTGGGACTATAGCTGTGTGACACCACACCTGGCTAATTTTTGTATTTTTTGTAGAGACAGGGTTTCACTATGTTGCTCAGGGTGGTCTACAACTCCTGGGCTCAAGTGATTTGTCCACCTCCACCTCCCAAAGTGCTGGGATTACAGGTGAGAGCCACGATGTTTGTCCTTCTCAATTCTATTTATTCTAAAGGAATTTCTTCAGGAAATGTAATATAATTTTTTATACACTAAATTCTTAGTTGGGTATCTGTTTCTGTTTGTGCTATTTCCTTCATTTCTCAGTATATTTAAATGCAAGTTTCCAGTTATCTTTGTTTCTACACCTAAAAACATTATATCTTACAGGGTTATTTCTTACCCATTATTCTCCTTTTGAAAGATTTCCTGACCATTCTTGCAAGATTTTTATTTCAAGTAAATCCTATTATTAGCTTTTTTGGCTGCAAACAAAAATACTTTTAGTGTTTTTATTGCTGCTGCAAAACCTTTAGTATTCCTTTATGGAAAACTGATACCTTTATGTTACAGAGTGAAGAGAAATATGTTTTTTTGTTCAAGCATTCTTGTAAGTCTTTCACTGCATTTTTATTTAGATCCTGTACATTTTTTTAAAAGATTTTGCCTAGACAGTTGATCTTACTTTGCTACTATTGAATATGACCTCTTTACTTCCATTATATTTTCTATAGTTGTTTTCATGTAGGAACTATAATAGACTTTTGCCTGTGTTTCACATATTCGCTCTCTTTCTGCCTTCTTTTTGCCATCTGAACCATTTTTAATTGTATTTACATTGTTGTGAAACAGATATCTAAAACCTTTTCATCTTGCAAATATGGAACTCTATAATCATTAAACTCTATAACCATTAAACAACCTTCTTTTCCCCTTCCCCCAACCATAGTAACCACTATTCTACTTTGTTTTTCTATAAATTTGACTGCTTTAGATACTTTATATAACTGGAATCATCCATATTTGTTTTTGTGTGGCTGACTAATTTCATTTAGCATAAGTTCTGAAGATTCATTCATGTTGTAGCATGTGACATCATTTCCATACTTTTTAAGGTAGAATAATATTTCATTGTACATATATACTTTATTTTGTTTATCCATTCATCTGTTTACAAGCATTTGTGCTACTGCTACATCTTGGCTATCGTGAATAATGCTTCTATGAACACAGGTGTTCAAATATCTTTTGAGACCCTGCTTTCACTTCTTTTTGATATATACCCAGTGGTGGCATTACTAGATCATATGGTAATTCTATTTTTAGTTTTTTGAAGAACATTCATAATTTTTCTCACAATGATTGAGACATCTTACAATGCACAAAAATTCCAATTTCTACCCATCTTTGACAAAACTTGTGAGAAAGCAGTTTCCGTATTTGTTTGCAGTAGTCATGCTGATGGCTGTGAGGTGATATCTCATTGTGGGTTTGTTTTGCAATTCTTGAATAGTGAACTTGAGGAGCATTTTTTTCATATGCTTGTTGACCATTTTTATATCACCTTTGAAGTAATGTCTATTTAAGTCGTTTGTTCATTTTAAATTATTTGATTTTTTGTTTGTTTTTGTGTTATAAGAGGATGGAGCAGGGGCATTGATGAGAAGTATTTTCACTACAGTCCCCCTCAGTGTACATGGCACATCAGCTCCAGGTCCCCTGCCCCCATACCAAAATCCACAAACACGCAAGTCCTGAAATCTGCACTTCAGAAACTCTGTATACACATACTGGCTGGTTTTGTAACCCGTAAATACTATATTTTTCATCTGCCTTTAACTATAGTTAAAATACTTCTCATCAATCCCTCTGCTTCTCTCCTGTTTTGAGATATCATATCTCTCTTGAATGACTTCTGCCATCTCTTAACTGGCAGCCTGCTTTCAACACCTTCATTTTTTTCCCCCTTCACTTCTGCCTCGGTCTACTGTCTATAGAGAAGCCAAAGTGAAACATTTTAAAACTATCAGACCATATCATGCCCCAACTCAAACTCTATCACTAATTCCTTATTTTACTCAATGTAAAACTAATGGCTTTATAGTTTTCTCAAAGGCCTGAGTGACCTGAGTCTCATACTGTCTCTGACTTCATCTCCTGTATGTTCCCTGTCACTTCACTCAAACCATACTATCCCCTTCATTCTTCCTAGTGTAGGGTAGGAATATTTCTGCCTTAGAGTCTTTGTATTAAATATTTTGTCTGGCTGAACATATTACTTTCCAGGTATCCATTTGGATATCTGCCTTTTGTTTCTTGCAGATGCCACCTTCTCATTGAAGCTTACCCTGACCATTCTATCTTACCCACCACTCCTCCTTGAGCATGTTCCATCCTCCTTACTCTGCTTTAAATTTATTCATAGCATTTATTACATCCTAGAATACTATGTAATTTACACATTTATAATGATTGCTGTCTGATTTATACACCAGAATAAAAGCTTCATGAAGACAGAGAGTTGTACTTGTTTTGTTCACTATAATAGCCCCTGCATCTGGAATAATCCTTAATACATAGTGGTTTCTTGATAAATATTTTTTTCTAAATGAATGAATCATTCTATTAAATGTGTAACTCTATGAGATAGGTGTCATTTATATTTTACATATGATGCCAATGATACTCAGATATGTACAGAAAATATGGTTAATAAAAGACCTGGCTCTTAGATCCAGGTTCTTTAGACCCCTTGTCCTGTGCTTTTATTCTTATACCATGTGCTTTTCACTATGCTTGTCCTCTATGATTCTTGAAGGAAAGCAAGAAAGCATAGAGTTGTCTAGGCCTCAGTCAGTATATCTTACTGAGTTTTCATGGTGTGCTCTAGCCAAACACTATGAAAAAGTAAAATTCAGAGGTTCCTCTCTCCATTTTACTTATAATAAAGCTTTCTAGGGTAAAGTGAAAGTGGCACTTTGGGAAGAAATAAAAAAAGAAATTGGGGAGAAAGAGTGGAGGGTGGTGAGCAAATCTGAGAATTTTTCTGTCTAAAATAAAAGAACCTATCTCTTCAGTGGTAGAGTAAAATAAAAAGAATTGTAGACCCATCTCTGCTGCTAACTAAGTGTGTGACATTTACTGCGCTGCTTGACTTCTTTTTCTCATTTGAAATGTGAGAACATTAGAGTGAATAATGCTAAAATATTTTTCATATTTAACATTGTTCAAATTCTGTTGCCTGATGGAATCTTCTAGGTGATGATTTGGCAAGCTGGATTATGGAATGAGATTATAATATCCATTTATGAATCTTTATTTCCTACAGAGCCAAAATCAAGGAAGGAAAGCTCTTCAAAGCTTCTTTTGTTCTGCTTCTTTGATACTCATTTTCGTTTGTTTGGAAAATAAGACATGAATTCCAAATATATTTCTGTTTAATTTCATATTCTTCCTAGCTTTTTCCTAATTTTCCTGGTGAGTTGAAACTATTAAATAAAATAAAGGCATTGTCATACTAAAATACACATATCTTGGTTGCTAAAAAGAGTGATTAGAAAATAGGCGTTTGGTTGATATGGAGAAGGTAGATACCAATACATCTAGTTTCTTTTAAAAACTAATCCTCAGTGTTATAATAGTATAACATAATGTTATTTGGAGTTGTGATGAGGCATTTTTCTTCTGCTAAGCAAGTGCAGTCACCATTACTCTTGCCAAATCATCTTAGTGTACAGAAATTGAAATACCACGTTATCTGCACACACATTTGCTTTGTGCAGGGGACGTACTTGTCACCTGTCAAGCTTGGCATCTACAGAGTGGAGGCAGCGAAATGTCGGCTTGCCACAACTCTCCATCAAGTTTCTTAAAAACCTGATTCAGTGTTACCCAAGAGCCTATGAAACATGAGCAGTAAGATCACTAATAATGAAGTCCTGGCAGGCAGCCAATCTTCCTGCAATGAAGCCCTGCTCACTTTAATGCAGTTCCACTGGGCTAGATACATGTGGAGGATGAATGACGGCAGGATGCTAAAACAGCTGCTGGGTGATCAGCTGAAGTGGCCCAAATGAATGTGGGCAGGGAAGGAGGAGTGTAGATGTTAGAACATTTGCTAAAGGACTGTAAAATAACACCTAGAGCATCATGGTACTACCTAGTTGTAGACTGGTACAGCACAAAATCATCAGAGAATCCATCTTGGCCTATAATTTTCAGACAAAATGAATTTTGGTCAAATAATACTAGAAAGCCAAAAATAAAAACATCCCTCTAAAATTATTTCCTAGAATGCCATGTTGACTCTTTATTTTCATATGAAAGCTTTTAAACAGTCAATAGATATCTACGGGTTTTGAGTTTTCCTCTATAAAATCAGCAGGTTCTACATTTCCAGCTTTCAGAATATGTTCATTTAGCTTCAATTTTAGATCTCGCAAATCAGCATGAGAAAAGGTATGACATGAGCTAAGGCAACGTAATAAAAAAATAAAATAGCAACTAACATGTAAAAAACATGCACTATTTTCCTAACAATTAAGTCCTCTCCTGGTGGGCTTTGCATATTTTTGGAGGCTCAATTAGTCTTAGGTTGGAACCAAGCATGGAAATTGTTATCTGAAAGAACCAACACTACGTTGGTAGAAAGATTATGAGGAAGAACGCTTACCATTTAGAGAAAATATCCTCTATCTGAATGCTTATTTATGTAAAGACAGTTTTCTTCAGATATAATAGGTCACAACCTATTGAATGATTGAATGACCCATGCTGGACTCCCTGTTTGAGGCTTACTATTTGATTTTGTCTTGTATATTAATGTACAGTTTGCATCTGCAATTGGATTTGACTCAGTATGCATATTTTGGTTTTGTCCTTAAAATCAAATATTTTAGTTAAATCCTAAGCTCTGTAACCAACATTTTTTCATTTCTTCACATTTTTGTTGCACATCTGTGCACTCAACACACTGCAAGATACTGAGGCTGCAGCAATAAATAAGACATATATAATTTCTAAACTCCTAGAACTTGAATATTTATTGTTTAAAACTTAACTTTACTTGGCTTTGTTTAGGGATACCAAGTCACACATTTCAGAACATGTACTCAAAAAGGCACACGACTTTACTAGAGAGGAATAAATGACATGAAAACAAAACAAAGAAAGGCAATGGTTATAATTATTTAATGAGTCTCTCAGAGCAGGCAAACTTTTCTACAAAGGGCCAGAGAGTCAATACTTTACACCTCGTGGGCCAGATAGTCTCTGTTACATCTACTCACCTCTGCCCTTGCAGAACAAAAGTAGTCAGAAACAATAAGTACACTAATGGATGGGACTTTATTTCAAATGAAACTTTACTGACAAAACAGGTGGTGGGCTCTATGTAGCCCGTAGTTGGTTGACCCCTGTTTCAGAAAATGATTTCCATAGTAGCTGGGGAAGAGAAGGAAATGATAGCCTAAGATCACAGAGAAGATACACTGGATCTCTAAGACAGGAAGAAAAAGTGATTCACACCAATTTATAGAATTTCAGCAAAATAACTAGAATACACCATACAACTTATTTTTCACAGTACATGAATTTATTCATCTCAACCCAAACTTTGCTACCCACATTAGGTTTAACTCCATCCTTTCTGGCCCAATTCTTTCTGCATGAGACTATTTTTTCTATTGGTTTTGAGCTTGATCCCTAGAGAAGACTTATTCTCTGAATACTAGGTACTTTTTTGACAATCGCAAACTGATTGTTTTAAGGTTCAGGTCTCAGTTTTGTATCAGCAGGCAAACACTGATTCCTATACTTGATACTGGGTGAATATAAGAAGAAAAAGAATGATCCATGAGATAAGTGTACATAAGAGTAGCAGGAAATGAGTTGTAATGGGAAGAATAAAAACTGGGAAATATTCTCAGAGACTGAAAGAGGAGTAATGATAAAAAGGACAGTCACGCATTGCTTCATAACAGAATTGTGTTCTTTAGGCAATTTTGTCCTTGTGCAAACAGCATACAGTGTACTTACGCAAACCTGAATGGTATAGCTTACTGCACACCTAGGTATATGATATAGGCTATTGCTCCTAGGCTACAAATTTGTATAGCATATTGCTATACTGAATACCATAGGCAACTGTAACACTGTGGAAAGTATTTCTGTATTTAAACACATCTAAGTATAGAAAATGTACAGTAAAAATGTGGTATAAAAGATAAAAAATGGTATGTCTGCATAGAGTACTTACCATAAATGGAGCTTGCAGGACAGGAAGTTGCTCTGGATGAGTCTCTGAGTGAACGGTGAATGAATGTGAAGGTCTACGGCATTACAGAATGCTGTAGACTTTATAAACACTGTACACTTAGGCTCCACTAATTTATAATTTTTTTCTTTCTTCAATAATAAATTAACCTTAGCTAACAACTATTTCCTTTATAAAGTTTTTAATTTTTTAACTTTTTTACTCTTTTTATAACATTTTGATTAAAATACTAGCATCTTGTACAGCTGTGCAAAAATGTTTTCTTTTTATATCCTCATTCTTTAAGCTTTTTTCTATTTTTAAATTAAAAGTTTTTAAAATTTTTAAACAAATGTGTTAAAAACTAAGAAAAAATGACACACATTAGCCTAGGACTACAGGGTCAGGATCAACATCACTGTCTTCAACCTTCACGTCTTGTATCACTGGAAGGTCTTTGGGGCATGTAATCTCCTATCTCCTATGACAACAATGCCGTCTTCTGGATACCTCCTAAAGAAACTGCCTGAGGCTGTTTTCCAGTTAGATCTATATACACACATACACTATACATATACATATACACACACACACTATACATATACATATAGTCTGTGTGTACATATATACACAAAATATATATATAAAGTTAACTGTATATATATATATGTGTGTGTGTATATATATATATACACACATCTGTATGTAGAAGCAGTACACCCTAAAATAATAAGTAGAGTACAGTAAACATATAAACCAGTAACATAGTCATTTGTTATCATTATTAAGAATATATTGTATATAAGTTGTATATGCTATACTTTTATATGACTGGTATCATATTAGGTTTGTTTACACCAGCATTACCACAAACATGTGAGTAATGTGTTACAGTAACATGATAATGTCTATGACATCAATAGGTAGTAGAAAATTTTCAGATTAATTATAATCTTGGCCATCATGTTGGCTCATACCTGTAATCTCAGTACTTATGGAGGCCCAGGAGGAGGATCACTTAGGGCCAGGTGTTTGAGATCAGCCTGGGCAACATAGGGAGACCCTATCTCTAAAAAAAATACAAAAAAAAATAGGTGGTATGGTGGCACATGCCTGTAGTCCCTGCCTCTTGAACGGCTGAGCCAGGAGGATGGCTTGAACCTTTGTGGTTGAGGCTGCAATGAGCTATGATGTCACCACTGCACTCCAGCTTGGGCAACACAGTGAGAACCTGTCTCAAAAATAAAATTGTAATCTTATAGGACCATCATTATATATATAGTTCATTACTGGCCAAAAGGTGCCATTATAAGGGACATGTACATTAATGTGTTTCAGAAGGTCTAGCTGATCACAAACATGCCATTCCTATGGACAGAGACAAGTTCTTTTAAGAATTTGATGATGTTATAGTTGGACATTTCTACCCCTATAGAGAGTACATGGACACATTATATATTAATGGTAAAGTTAATGAATATTTCACTAACCTAAATATACTTTTCTTTTCCATACTATTCTCCATAGTCTGCATAATTAAGCATTAATAATTTAGGTTAGTTTTTGAGGTCTTTGAGGATTACCAATTTATAGTATAAGAATTGAAGAACTTTACCATCACCATCCCTCTTTTGCTAAGTTGTTAATTAAATAACTAGCTACAAATGATTCATTTTTAAGTGCCAAATGCATTTTAAATAAATGCTCTTGCAAAGTGTCTACTTCGTGTGTGTGCTGCTTGAGACTGTCTAGGCAAGATATTGCCATAAGATCTTAACTCTTTATGGTTCTGCATATATCCACATTTTCTGAATAGCATTCCTTCTGTCTGGCACTTTCCCCTGCATTCTACACATAACTTAGACCCCTAACTTAACATCCTTCACCTGACCTTGACATCATTTCTCAAAGCAATTTTCCTTGACCTTCCCAGGAGGGTTGAGCACAAAACACATCTGCTTGCTCAGCACTGCCACACTTGTCACATTTATTTCTGATTGTCTTTGCTTTTCTCTCCATTAGATTCTAGGGCCCTGGATCACAGAAATTCTTTTTCATCTCAGTGGCTACTGCCAATGCTGGTATACAGTAGGTATTCAATAAATATTTGGGGAAACAAATGAACAACAAGTTCCTACTGTACCATGTAACTGTATTATGTACATATCTCAGAAGCTATAGAAGCATTTTGTTCTTAAAGTTATAGCTAATACCCTAGGTATCTTATCTTTACAACTCATCTAATTTATTCACTTTCATGTTTAACACACAACTGAAAATAATATGTGTAAGTTACAAGCACTATTTTATATATAGTGGTAGTGTTTCTGATCTTAGATAAATACAACTTGAATTCATTACAATCATCATCAGCTAAGGTACTTTGGGTAAGTCACTCAGCCTCTCTGAGCTATAGTTTTTACATCTATAAATAGGACAATAATAATATTCTTCATGGTTCTCTGAGGATAGAAAAGATCATCCTTATAATGGCTTTTAAATCACATTATGAAATATAAATCATCATAATTATTTCATTTCTTTTCATGTTCAACCCTAAGCATCACCAAGTAAAACACCGTTAAAAGCCTCCAGGAGCAGGACCTAACTTTGTATTTATACGGAATTTTATTTTTAATAATTAACAATTTGCCTCTCATATCTTAACTATTCCTACTGGATATTATAAGTGCTGCAAGAGCTACACATTTTCATAGCATTATTTATTTCTCCCTTTGGTTCTGAGCTGTTAATGACATATAGAGGATTAAGACATAAAACAATTTAATTTTCTATCTAAACAGAATTAGAGGACTAAGCATGGTTCCTTAGGTTTTAATAAGAATGATAGGTCTTTAGATAGAGATGTGTTAAATGACTAGTTAGGAAGAATATATTTATCAAAGACTGACTATGCACACCAGCCTTCATTTCTAGGTATTCACTTGGCCAGAAAAATAATGGCTTTCTCTTGCTTAATAGAAATATGGCTATACCCCTAGCAGATTCACACTGTTTAACTCTACATAGCCACTGTCTGTGAAAGACTGGTCTCCAGAATGTTAACGAACATTTACAATGTTTGCAGAAGCTTGCAATGCAGGAGTGAATCTTTAAAAAGACTTACTGCCACAATCACCACCCATCCTATTTAGTAAAATGGAGCAGTGGAGTTGTTTAAAAAGTCACATTTGTTCTTCATATTAGAGAAAACCAGTGCATTTCTAAAAGTGGATGGCTTGAATGGAGAAAGTAATTGCCTGGTTCATTCACGTAAGATCTAATAAAAAGCTATTATAACATACTTAAGTGTGCAGATGTTTTTCGATCACCTTAATTTCTACTTGTAACACTTAGAAAGCAGATCACAAAGTAGATATTTTCAGATATTTTGAACATAGGCATCTTCAAAACTTATAGTGGGACATACTTTTTTATCACTGAGTATATCACAGTCACAATTTAACCCTGGTCAATGCAGCAAAACTTTGCATCTGCATTTTCTTGAGGTGGCTTTTCTTGGTTTTCATATCTTGCAAATTGCATAAAAAGAAACAGAAAAGTAGAAAAGTGGGTTACATGGCTTTCAGGCACAGGGATGCTAAATTCTGGGATTCTCATGGAGCGATCATAAGCCCCTTGAAAGAGACTTTGATATTGGGGCCAGCCCTTCAACTGTGCAGTTTTCATGTGGCAGACTTTCTAATAGATGTTGCTGCTGAGAGAGGGAGGCCAATTCTAGGCCTTCCCCCAAAATTTCTAGACCAACTTTCTCAACCACAGTCACTTTGGATGCCAAGATGAAGCTGCTAGCAAGTATGACAGCTTTTCTTTCATTTTCAATATTCTATAATTGGAAATGCAATTAATACAATAAACCAGGATAGGGTGATAAAAACAATATTGTCACTGAGTCTGGAAAGGGGTGGCTTTTAGAGAGGGCATCAGGAAAGATCATTTGAGGATGTGACAGTAGAGTTGTGGAAGATATCCAAGAGCAAATGGTGCTGACAGCTTGTGTGAAGGCCCTGAGTCAGTAAATGCTTTGTTTTGTTTCTGGAGTATAATGAAAGAAGGACAGGAGTGATGAGGTGCAAGCCTGATCTCTCAGGGCCTTGAAACCATTATAATAAGTTAATCAAAAAATCTTGGCCAGGTGCACTGGCTCATGCCTGTAATCCCAGCACTTTGAGGAGGCCAAGGCAGGGGGATCAAGAGGTCAAGAGACAGAGACAATCCTCGCCAACATGGTGAAACCCCGTCTCTACTAAAAATACAAAAATAAGCTGGGTGTGGTGGTGCGTGCCTGTGGTCCCAGCTACTTGGGAGGCTGAGGCAAGAAAATCTCTTGAACCTGGGAGGCAGAGACTGCAGTGAGCTGAGATCACACCACTACACTCCAGCCTGGTGACAGAGCAAGACATCATCTCAAACATGAAAAAAAAAAAAAAAAAGAAAAAAGAAATCTTCCAGCAAAAGGAAACAAATATAAAATCTGTTCCTTACACCTATCATTCTATTAGACTATTTTCTGGAAAAGTCAATTTTGTTTTTTCCTGAGAGATGCTTTTCTATTCAGAAATCTATCCATTTAAAAAATGAGAGGCTCATGTTTGAATCCAAGGTTTCAAAATTCTACCTCTCTTCTCTTCCTTATGCTAGAATGTAGTTTCTCCACAATATGTGCTTATCAGCTATTCGTATATCTTCTTTAGTGAAATGCCTATTCTATTGATTTGCCTATTTTTAAATTATGTTGTTTTTCTCCTTTTTAAATTATAAGAATTCTTTACACATTCTGGATTAACATAATTGGATATTACGTTTCACAAATATTTTCTCCCAGTCAATGTCTTATCTTTTTCTTTCTATAAAGGTGTCTTCTGAAGCCAAAAAGTTATTTTTTATTTAATTATTTATTTTAGATGGTATTTTTGCTCCCATTGCCCAAGCTGGAGTCCATTGGCACAATCTTGACTCACTGCAACCTTCACTTCTCAGGTTCAAGTGATTCTCCTGCTTCAGCCTCCTGAGTAGCTGGACTACAGGCACCTGCAACCATACCTGGATAATTTTTTGTATTTAGAAGAGCCATGGTTTCACCATGTTGGTCAGGCTGGTCTCAAACTCCTGATCTCAGGTGTTTCACCTGCCTGGGTCTCCCAAAGTGCTGGGATTACACCATGAGCCACCGTGCCCAGTCAAAAAGTTTTTTTCAAATTTAATTTAATTTTACATTTTATTTTATTTTACTTTAAGTCCTTTAAGTCATCTATGTGCAGTTATTTTTAATGCAATCCAATCTATATATTTTTTCTTTTATGTTACTGTTATTATGTAATGTTACTGATATGTCCAAAAACCTGTGATCTAAATTACTTTCACAAAAATTTTCTCCTGTATATTATTCTAAAATTTTATATTTTACCCTTTGCATTTTAGTGTATCTCTTTTAAGTTAATGTTTTTTGTCTTACGCTATAAGTATCTAAGTTAGTAATTTTTATGGGATTATCTAATTTTCCGAGAATCATTTGTTAAAAAGACTACCTTTTCCCCCTATTCAATTTGCCTTAGTGCCTTTATTAAAAGTCAATGAAATGTAAATGTTAAGGTTTTATTTCTGAATTTTCAATTTCATTCTATTTATCTACGGCTCTTTTCTTACACCAGTATCATAGTGTCATGATTATTGTAAATGTATAGTAAGCTTTGTCACTATTCTTTTTTAAAACTGTTTTGATTATTGTAAGCCTTTTTCATTCTCAATAAAATGTGAAGACAAACTGGTCAATATTTAAAAAACCATCAGCCGAGATTTTAACAGGGATTTTGTTGAACCAATTGATAAAACTATAAAGAATAGCTTTCTTAACAATGTTGAGCTTTGTTGTGCATAAACATAGAATGCCTCTCTATCTATTTCAGATCTCTTAAAAAATTTTCAGCAATGTTTTGTTATTTTCAGAAAACAGGTCTTGAACTTCTTGTGAAAAATGTAATCTCAAGTATTTTATTCTGTTTGATGCAATTATGAATGAAATTGTTCTTCTTAATTTCATTTTCAGATGTTCTTGGTGAGCATATGGAAGGTGTGCTCATCTCCTCATGCTGCCATCCTAGAAGTCATGCAGCTTTTAAACAGGAATGTTTTCTAAATCAAGGGAGCAGGGGAAAAAGTATAGGGTTTTTTGTTAAGTATCTCAGGGTACATTTGGAAAGATACACTAAAACTAGATTTTAAAATAAGTAGCATTTATATTCTGAATTACACTTGAAAAAAAATACCTGAACATTAGTAAAGAGAAAGTAAAGAAAGCTAAAAGGAAGAAGACTGAGAAATGGAGATCTTTGCAAAACTGAAAAACTGTGCTGGGACCATCTGAGATGGATCTAAACAAAACCAGCAGTGGGGTCAGAAATGTTCTACAGCAAGCCTTGGTCAAATAGCTCCTCTAACCCTAGTGAACCAAAAAAATCATAAGCTATTCAGAGTCTATCATCTATCTGACACCCAGGGGGGTTGTGTAGAGTGCTCAACAAGTGATAAATTTGCAATTAAAAAACTGGCAGGAGAAAACAAAGTTTATTTATACTGAACAGTATTTTTATCAAATAATGGTTTATACATTTTCATGTTTAGTTTTATAGTGTTTCTTATACTTTATTTAATATATATAAATTTGTAAATGCTTGGCTTATAGCTTTACAATGAAGCAATAATTAATAAACAAAAAGACACCTATTCATTGATTGTGGCTGAACATTTTTCAACTTACAGAAAGTCATGGTAAACATTAAATGAGGTAATATCTAGTACAGTAAAAAAAATGGCAAAAATGTTACTAAATAAATGCTATTTTTATATTTTCTTTCCCTTACTGTCCATACTCAGTATTTATTGAAAGTTAAATTATGCTTGACATTCAGAGAACATGTCTCCTCTAAAGTATTTTTTTTAATATTATGAAGTCTAAATTAAGATTAAAAATACTGATGGAAATTTCACGAGCATATTCCACAAGAAGGACAAGAAAATGAGCCTGCAATTAGATAAAACTGCATCCTTTCAAAGAATTGTATTATTAAATATTCAAGATTATGTGCATTAGCGAGGACATAAACTCATGGGCATACCTTTTTGCAAGGTTACTGACAGTAACTAACCATTAGAGAAACATTAAATGAAACATTGAAAGGGGAGGACAATTCAAGAAATGGACCAATTTGAGCAACTTGAAGGCACTGCTTTAGATGGCACATTTAGGGAACAAAAGACAAAAGAGAGTCAGAAAAAAAAATCGTTTAAAGACAAAGTGGCCACTGCCCGTTGATTGAGAGGTCACACTTTAAATCATTTTGACAGCTGAAAAGGGAAAAGAGTTTTCCCAGAAGGTAGTTTTAATTTTTTTTTAAATAACTTCATATAAAGAAAAGGACACTGAAACTGACCCAAAAATGACTAAAAGATTTAGTTGCAGAGGATATGACCAGTGTAGGACCAAAGCCAGATAAAGAACATTTAAAAATTGGATGCAGAATAGATGAAAGGAACACTCACTAAATTGCCATTTTCTGGCTCCTTTGGAAACTATTTCTCCATCTAGCAATATTCTACCCTTCCATTTAGTTTAAGGATAATTTTATTTTTTCTAGCATGATCTGGGTTTATGACAATTTCCATTTTTTCTTAGCAGAAGCAGTTATTAGATGTATTGCTTATGACTAATCTCTCAAGACTTAGACTGTAGAAACAATAGCAACACTTCATTCCTCCCTTCATAAATCCTATGTAAATATCATCTACCAAATTTCTATATATTCTATAAAATATATTAAAGGTGAATCAATAAAATGAAGCATGATTTTCTTTCCATCTCACAGTATTGTGTTCAAACAGAGTTGGCATTCATGTTACAGTTTAAGATAACACTTCCTTTCTTTCATTTTGAAATGTTCATTGGTCCTGCCACTTGGACTCATGTTGTATTTGTACACACAGAGAAACAGAAAAATGAAAAACTTGTCTGTATGATTTCAGCAAATAGCCAATCTTTATCTGAATTATATTAATGTTGCTAAGCATGACTCAATCAGGTACTCTGGTTTAGAGTGAGGCCTATCTGAACATGAATTCATGGTATGCCCCTTAACCTCACTAAGGTACTATTATTTTTCTTTATAAATTGAGATAATAACAATTAATATAATTAAGTAAATTCTGTGAAGATTAACTGAGACAATGTTTAAAAAAAAAAGCCCTTAGCACAGGTGCCAGAAATTGTAGTCATCACATAGACTAAAGGAACATAATGGAGAACCCAGAAATAAGTCTGCATACCTAAAACTAACTGATCTTTGACAAACCTGACAAAACCAAGCAATGGGAATAGGATTCCCTATTCAATAAATGGTGCTGGGATAACTGTCTAGCCATATGCAAATGATTGAAACTGGACCCCTTCCTTATACCATACACAAAAATTAACTCAAGATGGATTAAGAGACTTAAATGTAAAACCCAAAACTATAAAAACCCTGAAAGACAACTTAGGCAATGCCATTCAGGACATAGGCACAAGCAAAGATTTTATGATGAAGATACCAAAAGCAATTGCAAAGACAAGCAAAAATTGGCAAATGTGACCCCAGAATGTCTTTAGTTCACATCTTGTATCTGTTTTTGTTGTTGTTTTGCTATCATAATTGTGCTTCTCTTTATCAGAAGCATGCTTGTAATTGACTGCAGATTTAATACCATGCAGATTCCTGACCACAGGGAACAGGGGCCTGGTGTCCCTCATCTCTAGTTTGTATAAAAGAGTGGGGGAAATCGATTGACCCAGCTTCAGTGAGGTTCTCATCCTTTGGTATCAATCACTTGGAGGTTGGGAAAAGGATAGAGCGTTGACTAGCCTAGCCTATGAGACGTGACCATTCTGTGTCCATGAGGATGGTTATCTGTAACATGAAAAGTGCAAGAAGTATTTCTGGGCACCAGGAAAGATGGCTACCACAGCATGTTACCAAAACTCCTTAGTTATAGATGGGATGTTAGGGTTCTGAGACAATCAGTAATTTTAAACCTTCAGAGTTGTAATGAGAATTCACATTCGTGTCTCTTTAACGGCAGCATGCATGGTCTGTCCACTGTGCCATCCTGCTATTTAAATTTTATGAATAATGTTTATATGATGAATCCTGGCCGTTGGTATTGAATATTAGGCCAGATAATTTATACTGGGTCTCAAAATACAAGTGTTTGGTAATCTCACTTCTCTTCATAATTGGCAACACTTTACCTAGTGCTACAAAGAATTTCCTGAAGCTCCATCAAAGCAACACTGAATTGATAGGTTTTCCTAATTAGATTTTACTGATTCAGGAAACAGCCCAATAGCTATTTTTTATTTATTTTATCAATTTTTAATTGCAGAGTGCTTAGCAATCCCTCTCATTAATATTGTCTCCCAAAAATCTGGGAGACATGTTTGCATTTTCTTTTATATTTTTCATAAGAACCCACTGAGTTCATGAAAGGGTTTACACATATACAACATGGCTTAGTCATGATGTTCGGCTTCCTTAGTATTCTTAGCCATGATTAAATAATAAGTAAATGTTATTTTATGAGATATTTTGGAGATTCAGAAAGTATCCAAATATATACAAAGGAACTTATTTTATTCAATGCATTGTAAGACTCAAGGTTTATAATACTGAAGCATCTGGAAATATTCACATATACCTGCTTTACCTGTTTTTTGACACCTAAAGTTATTGATCTAATCAGCTTTCTTCCTCAGATTTAACATACTTGATTTTCATATGAAACCCCCCAAAATATGTTCTTTGCCTGTGTGCCTCTTGTGATATTACAACAAATGAACACAGTAATACATAGTCTACTATGCTTTGTGGCATGATCAATAATATAAATAGATACAATTTTCTCTTTCAGATATTAGTGGTACAATTTTATTAAGCTACTTATAAGCTAAGATTAACTTTTGCTTTATTTACATGAATTTTCCTTCTGTGTGTACCATAATGTTGTTTCTTGTGCTACTGTATAAATTAGTGAACATTCTTTTTGTTTTATGAATCTTTTTTTATTATACAGACTAGTGTGATTATCGCTCTTTGCCCTAATTTCATGTTTGCCTTAAAAATAAATTTACCCTATTTTCCAAGTAGATAAAAAGTTCAAATTTTTCATTATGCAAAAAGTCATATTTTTTCAAGGAATTCAAAAGTTAATGTTATCATAATACTAAATAGACGAAGCAATGGTGAAGAAAACTGTAGAGCAAATATGAAATTTAATAATGGCCTTCCAACAGCTTGCCTTTCAAACTGTTAGGAATTCATTAAACAATGGTTGAGCAGCACTGACAATTAAATTACTCTCATATGAGGTATCTAGCCATATAATGAATATTGCATACTACATAGCTCACATTTTCTAAAGGGATGTAGACAACAAATTGGATTTCAGACAATTAACATGAGGCTTGAATTCAGTCTCCAGACACATTACACTCTGTTTCCAAGCAAAAATAATTGGGATGTAACTGTATAAAGAGGGTTAACATTAAAAATGTTAAAGAAAAAGAAGAGCATAGAATTTGTGGCTTCCATTATTCTATAGTTTACCACACTGTGGAATAGTTGAGAGGCACTAAGTAGTATTAGCGACTAACCTTACAGAGTTGTAAACATTTTGCACAAATTACACCTTTTAAAGCCCACATGATATATAAGTAGCTTCTTTTCATTTTCCTACATATGTTTATGCAACGGCTAAAAGTCAAGCTGCTAGTGTCACAGCTAGGATTGAAGCTTATAGTGTTTGGATGTATAACCGCTGCACCATAGATTTTGTGAGACACCCAGAGGAGTATCATCCACATTTTTACTACTCGGCCATTTTTTCATATTTATGTTTAGTGTTCATTTTTCTCCTCAAAAATATAGAAAACTTTCTATTAAGAATACTTGTAAAAAACAGAAAAAGAATACTTACAAACAATCCTTCATTTAGAGCTATTGCATTCACTCATAGGGCAGAGCCAGCAGGAAGTTGGGAAAAGTAAACAGGTAAGTGTAGGGGGCAGTCTTGACCATGGGGCAGAAGTTATGAAGAACCAATTTGGTGTCTCTTGTAAGTATCATGGTCTAACAAATTGTGCCACCAGAGCTACAAATTTGGTGACTTTGCACTTTTTTGTAGTGTGCTTCAGTTAACATTTTTAAAAGTAAATGTTTTAACACTTTAGAATAGTTTTTATTTACAGAAAAATTGTGAAGATAGTACACAGCGTTTCTATGTTACCCTATATCCTGTTTTCCCTGTTATTAGCATTTTACATTGGTATGGTATATTTTTCACAATTTTGATGGACAAATATTGACACATTATCAATAGTTAGAGACACACAAACATTTGATATTGAGAACTCCTTACATTGGCTTTTATGCTTTTTTGACATAGTTTCAGCATTGTGGTTTTGTTTTTAGTACATCAAAATGCTCCAGACTCATTTTGTATATTTCCTGTCCAATCAGTTAACTTTTAATATTGGTGGATGTTATACTGTAGGCCTTAATTTTTAAGAAATGACTTATTTAATATGTAAACTGCATATTTTTAAAATGTATGATTGTTAACTAAAGTTCATTCTTTATTCAGATTTCTTTAATAATGTCCTTTGTCTGCCTTATGCTATCAGCTAAGATACCACATTACATTTAGTTATCATGTGGCTCAAGGCTCCTCTTGGCTATGACAGTTTCTCCAACTTTCCTTATTGTTGATGTTCCTGATGATTTACAGAGTAATGGTCAGGTCTTGTAAAAATTTCCTCAATTTGGATTGTCTTATGAGTGAATTAAGTGAGTTCTTACTCTATGAGTTCATATGAGATTTGGTTGTTTTTAAAAAAGTGGTACTTCCACTCTCTCTTGCTCCCTGTCTCTTCATGTGACATGCCTGTTCCTCTTTTGTTTTCTGCCATGACTGAAAGCTTCCTGAGACCCTCACTGGAGGAATTTATTAATCCAAGTTTTGGATTTCAGCTCATATTTTTTATGTAGTGCAAAGACATAGGAAGGTTTAAATAAGTGAATGACCTGAAAAAAATTTGCATTTTTAAAATATCTAGAAGGATGCTCTACAGCTTGAAAGGGCTGACAATAATGAAAGCATCAGACACTTTGCCTTAATCTATTCATTCATGTAGTTAGTCCAATCCAGACAAAAGTCCCTCACAGAGCTTTCCTTTTACTATAAAAGGAGACAGATACTGAACATGTAAGCATAACACATACCTCTTTAGGGGGCAGTAAATGCAAGAAAGGGGGATACAAAGTATAGGGGTCAGTGTGGTAAGGAAAGGCCCGGCTGATAAAGTGACATTTTAGTAGGAAACAGAAGAATGTGAGAGTGAAAAAATAGTTGCATTTTGTGTGTTGGGGGTGCTTCTCAACAGGTTGGTTTTAAATTTTCTTTCTTTTTATTTTTAAGCTAAGAAGTACTGGATTATACGGTACTTGAAAGAAACCACTGTGTGTGGGTAGCAGTGAGTCATAGATACTCACTTTCCTTTTATTTTCTGGAATTCTCTGCTCTTTTAATTTCTGGCTTTTAAGGGAAGCTGTTCTCCAAGAGCACCCTTCACCTTCATCCCATGCCTTCTTCCCAGTCTAATTCATCAGACTTCAGTTCTCATTTTGAATATCATTTTCTCTAGAAAGTCTTTCTAGACTTTTAGACAATGATATTTGCTTGGTCTATGCACTTGCTTCAGACCTTGTACTTCTCTTTCGTGACCCTCATTACAGTTTATTGTAATGACTTTTTTTTCCTTCTCTGCTATAATAGCTGTGATGCAAAGAACTGAATAAATAAATGACAAAAGAGCTTCTTTATGAATTGAAAGAAAAGCCTTCCTGTAACTTATAGCATTTAAAAAATGTTTACTTGGAGTAATATATTCTGTAGGTACCCTTTATGCTACTTTGAATTAATTTGTTCAATAGTCATTCAGCAATTACTTATTGATTGTCTGCAGTGTACCAGGCACCATGACCAATGTTGTGTTTTTAATGGTGCATAAGATTAATATGGCTTCTTTGCTTATACAGATTCTTAGAATTTAGAAAGAAAAGGTAAATATTCTTAACATATACCGATAATATGCTTACATTTGACAGAAAAACCATTAAGTGTTTTGATTCAGCAAACCAGTGTGAAGGCTTACTCTCATGACAAGCACTGAGGCTGAAATAACGTAGATGGATGAGACTCTGCTCCTGCCCTAAAGGACTCAGAATCTATCAGAAGATATTGACTGTAGAGATTGAATGAATGAACTGTAGCCTGATTGTGTGAGCTGAGTCTGTGGGAGCACAAAAAAACAAGCAATGTTGTCTATCTGAGGCTTTAGAATAATTCACAAGGAAAGATGTTTGTTATCTAGTCCTTGAGCCCAGAACTAATTTGCTAACTAAGATCTCCCCAGGACATTCTAGTGAAAGATAGCATGAGTCAAGGCTGGAAGGTAGACAATTTCAGTGACTTTTTAGAATTATTAACTGGCCTTAATAACCATTAAATATTTATTTAGGGAACACCATCATATTATCAAAAATGTGGCAATGCCTAAGATATAGTGAGAGTTGCTATGGGAATGACACCCTTATAATTGGGATTGCAGGTGAAGCTATTCTCTATTTTAGCTTTTTATAAAATGGTAAAAGAGTTACAATTTTCAACATACAACTCAAAGAAATAATTACCTCTTCTGCAAATTAATAAGTACATGTAATTTTGCATTTTTTAAAATGTGCTTAAAAAGCAACTACTCTATTATATTCTTTCATTAATTGCCATAAATTAATTTAACACAAAGCCAATTTACACACATCCTTCTTCTAGCATCAATCATAATTGTATTTATTCCATTTCGTTTAGAATATTTAACTCTTCAGAGCCTACTTACCTATTAAAACAGGCAAGTAGAGCATCTTTACTTCTGTGGCACAAAGTGCAAATTAATGCCAAATTGTGTTTACTTGTGCAATTTGCATTATTCCTTAGAATTCATAATCTTTTAGGCTCAAAAGGCTCAAAATTAAAGGCTCAAAAGCACTTAAAATAGTTTCCTTTTCATTTTCTAATTCTTTACATTCATTAAAAGACTGTAGTAAAATGTTGTCATGAACAAATTATAAGTTATTTAAAAATATTTTTCCTACAT
Source organism: Cacajao melanocephalus (assembly GCA_963573385.1). Lineage (NCBI taxonomy): Eukaryota > Metazoa > Chordata > Mammalia > Primates > Pitheciidae > Cacajao > Cacajao melanocephalus. Next base: position 84,484 of record CAUYLG010012841.1, on the reverse strand, counting down.
AAAAAAAGAAAAATGTAGGATTTATCCCAGCTACAAAAGCTGGTTTAACATTCAAAAGCCAATTAATGTAATCCATCATGTCAATAGGTTAAAAAAAATCATGATTGTATCAATAAATGCAAAAAATACATCTAACAAATCCCAACACTTACTCTTGATTAAAAACTCTTAGTAAACTAGGAATATAAATGAACTCAGCATGGTAAAGAATATATACAAAATTCCTACTACTAACTTCATACATAATGGTGAGAAACATGAAGCATTCCAACATTAGGAACAAGGATATGTTGTCCCCCTGGTATCACTCCTTTTTAGCATCATTCTGGAAGTACTAATGCAATATGACAAGAAAAGAAAATAGCAAATACACAGATTGAGAAGGAAAATATAAAACTTTCCTCACAGATGACATGATTGTCTATGTAGAATTCTAAAAGAATTGACAAAAACTCATGAAACTAATAAGAAATTATAGCAAATTGCAGGACACAAGGTTACTATGCAAAAGTCAATCACTTTCCTCACCAGCAATAAACAAGTAGATTTTGAAACTAAAACACAATACCACTTACATTAGCATACATGCAAAATAAAATTCTTAAGTATAACAAAAATTTATACAAGAATGATAAAACTGATACATAAACAAACAAAAAACTAAATAAATGGAGAGATTTTCCATGTTGATGGATAGAAAGACTCAATATCATCAAGATGGCAGTTCCTTCCAACTTGATCTATAAATTCAATACAATCTCAACTAAAACCCTAGTAAGGCATTTCTGGATATTCACAATCTAACTCTAAAGTTTATATGGAGAGGTAAGAGATTCAGAATATCAAACAAAATGTTGAAGGAGAAGAACCAAGTTAGAAGACTGCTACTACCCAATTCAAGACTTACTCTAACGCTACAGAAATTAAGAGAGCATAATACTGGCAAAAGAAGAAACAAATAAATCAAAGGAACACAATGAAGAACCTAGAAATAGACTCACATAAATCTATTCAACTGATCTTTGACAAAGGAGCAAAGGCAATACAATGAAACAAATGTGATCTGTTGAACAAACGCTGCTGGAACAAGTGGACATTTGCATGTCAAATAAGGCAAAACAAGGAATCTAGATACCACAGACCTTAGACTCTTCACAAAAGTTAACTCAAAACATATTGTAGACCTACATGTAAAACATGAAAGTATACAAGTCTTAAAAAACATAATCCATGAAAGAAAAAATTGATGTTAGACTTTAATAAAATTAAAAATTACTTATCTGTGAAAACAGTGAGAGAATGAAAAGACAATCTACAGTATGGAATAAAATATTTGAAAAAGACCCATCTGATAAAGGATTGTTACTCCAAATATATGAAGCACTCTTAAAACTTAACAATAAGTAAACAAATAATCTAATTTTAAAATAAGTAAAAACCTTAACAGGTTCCTCATCAAAGAAGATTACAGATGAAAAATAAGTATATGAAAATCTATTCATTATATGTCATCTGGGAAATGCAAATTAAAACTGGACGAGATACCACTGCACATTTATTAGAATGGCCAAAACCTGGAACACTGACAATAGCAAATGCTGACAATGATGTGCAGTAAGAGGAATTCTCAATCATTTCTTTCAGGAATGCAAAATGGTACAGACTCTTTGGAAGACAATTTGGTGGTTTATAAACAAAACTAAATATACTCTTATCATACAATCCAGCAATCAACTTCTTTATATTTACCCAAAGGAGTTGATTATTTATGTCCACACAAAAATCTACACACAGATGTATATAGCAGCGTTATTCATAGTTGCCAAAAGTTGGAAGCAACCACAATATTATTCAGTAGGTCAATGGATAAAAATCTTGTGATGTATCTGGATGATAGAATATCATTCAGCACAAAAGAAGTGGACCATAAAGCCATGAAAAGACTAAAAGGAACCCTAAATACATATTACTAGGTGAAAGAAACCAGTCTGAAAAGGCTATATTATATATGATTTCAACTATACGACATTTTATAATAGGCAAAACTATGAAGATAGCAAAAAGATCAATGCTCACCAGGAATTAGGGAAGGGGAAGGATGAATAGGTAGAAAATAGAAGAGTTTTGGGGTAGTAAAAATAGTCTGTATGTTACTATACAAATGGATATATGTCATTATACATTTGTCTAAACCTATAGAATGTATAACACTAGAATGAACCCTAATGTAAACTATGAACTTGGTTAACTATAATATGCCCACATATGATTCTCATTCACTGTGACAAAAATACATCTCTGTGGAGGATTGTTGATGAGGGAGGAGGGTATGCATTTATGGGGTAGGGGATACATAGAAAATCTCTGTACCTTCCTTTTTTATTGTAAACCTAAAACTGATCTCCAAAAAAGGGAAAATTTACTTCTTATGGGACCCAGTTCACAAATCATTAATAGCACATATCCTTATCAGTACTCAGTTAACTGCACTAGCTTGTCAGAGATGGAATCATATTGTCTGAGATGGAATCTTTGCTGTAGTATATCTCATATCTACAATATATGTCACATAATTTGACCTGATCAATATGGAAAATTTGAATAAGTCGAAGATACGAATTCCTTTTTCTGTTCAAACCTGCTGGATAATTAAGAGCAGGATGCCATACAATCTCTAACCATGTTGTCTTGACATAGTCTGTTTTACGGCTACAAGCATTCTGTGACATAAGCTATTTAGTTCATACTCTTGCACAGTGAATATTTGAGAAATATAAATGCATGATAAACATTTATCAATTGAAACAAATAATGTGTTTACAACTGCTTTTGCTCACCTAAAAATAAACAAAATAATGAACATATTTCACCTCCAAGTATTCTATTATTTGTAACTATACTTTCATCATTCATGACTCATTTTGTTGTCCTTTAGTACTATTAAGTTGCCAGTGGGGAGTCTGAGCTGAAATGCCTGCCAAGGAAGATAGGACTACATTTTAATGAAATAAGCAAAAGTGAGCCTCAGTGCATTTTCATCATAATTTAAGGCCTAGTTGAGGCATGATAAATGATCCTTGTCCCTGATCATTATACTACCTGAGCAGTGATATGTCATTCATGCCTTTCCATTATACTTTTGGAACTGCCATGGGGGTAGCAAATGTGCAATAAATATATTTCTCAATTAATTATATATTTCAGAAAAATTCAATGTGTTACAAAAATAAGACCAGAAAATTTATATGTGGCTGAGAATACTACAGCAAAAACAACCTTGTTGACCACACTTGGCTCCATCCCTCATGTTATGGTTCAGAAGCAATCAGATACGTTGAATGTTTACTGTTAAACATGAAACTAGAAAAACACAGGTTGTTCACTAACATATTCATTCCACAAGCATTTATTGAGTGATTACAATATTCCAGGCAGTGTACTAAATATTATTATTGAATTAAAAGACAAATTCTTCTCTGAGGGCCTTTGGAATTAATAGGAGTGACTGAATATTTAGTGATAATTGCAATGTAGATTAAACGAAAAGAGCTCCCAAGAAAAGTTACATGCACGGTCCAACAGGGGCATAGGAGATGAAGCTTGTCATTCTGTTGGGATCAATGAAAGGATTCATGCAAAAAACCATAGATGGAGAGACAAGTAGGTGTAATCTAAAGGGATATATGAAAAAATGTTGAAAGAACTAGGCCTTGATCATGGTACAACTTGATTATTCAACTAAGGCATATGCATTTGAAAACAAAAGAGAATCATTAAAGTATTTTAAGCAGGGAAATAATACAATAAAGCAGTAATACATATTCTGTTCAGAAAAATAATTCTGGTGCAGTATGGAGGTTAGATGGTGCAGGGAAAGGTTGAAAGCAGAACAACAATTAAGGTGTTTTTGTAGTTACCTAGGCAAGAAATGATAAGGAGCTGGAAACATAAAAGAGGTAATTGATAACGTAAATATTTAGGAGTATGAATAAGACTAAAGGTATAAAAAGTAGAGAATATGAAATAGGAAAAATTTGCTCCCAGACTGTTGAAAAAGTAAGTAAACAGTGAAGCTATTCTAGGCCAAATTACAGTCTTATGCTAACTTCATTGTACCAGCAATTTACTAACTGGGTGTTGATGTCCTTCCAGTGGGCCAGGGCAAAAGAGAAGCTTTGGGATATATATGACACTCTGGCCAGACTATCAGTTTTATTCAGCTATAAATAATTTAAAGCATTATTTTTATCCAAACAACCCATATATGTATGAAATACAATGTATACATTTTTTTTTAAAGAAAGAGACTTCAAAGAATTTTGTAATTTGAAATAAGTGACTTAAAGCAATGGACCCTTTTACAGATTTAGAGCTATTTAATTTTCTCTGCCATTTGAGTTGTTAAGCAGAATATGCAATTAAATATGCAAGGTAAGTATGCAAGGTAATTTATCTCAGTTGCTAAGAAATTTGGCTGGCTGGTATATTTGTTTTTAACACAACTTGCAGTTTTAGAGAAAGTCATATATCTGTTGTTTCTGTGTCCTAATGAGAAAAGCATTAGTATAGGGTTGCCAGAAAAAAAATACAGAACATCTAGCTAAGCAATAATTTTTCTGTGCAAGTATGTCTAATATGAAATTCATATTTAACACACACACTGTATTTTTATTTGTTGTATCTGAGAACTCATTTGTTGTTAATGGCCATTCCTTATTTGCAGACTATGAAGTTTTGCAATATTTTTAAATATCTGTTTTAATTTCAGCTACTGTTATTATGTTTTTATTTTAATGAACAACTTTTTAAAATCCCTTTAAAATTTATTATCTATTTTATAGTAGTAACTGGTATGTCACAATTTTATAAAGTTGAGTGTTTACATTAGCTTTCCAAATTACAGCCACTTTGTGCCCTCTGATATTGCATGAATTGAGAAAATCGAATTTTCATTTAATTAATTTTTAACCTGTATTCTCACTTATAGGAATCTCTAAGGAAATTCACATGGCCCAGACACTCAACCCTGATGGTCTGGCTCCTTGAAACTAATTTCTACTCCACCTCTCTGATAAGCTACTCATGTGCTAAAGATAAAATTTAGTAATTCTAATAGTCATAGTAGCAGTGCTCCACAACTGTAGTAGAAGAAAAAAAATGTTAAGGATGCTAATGTTCTTCCTTAACCATTTCATCCTAATAATAGACAAAATATTTCCTATTATTTTCATCTGAAACAAATTATGAACAAAAACCATTCTTATAATTTACAGCTGAATATGTGTTATAACTATAATTTTTACCGTAAGACCTACTACAGTTTTAACTATAAGAAAATGGAAATCCAACAGTGAAAATAATGCTTAATGGTTAGTACACACAAAGATTCCAAAAGATTATATATTGATTCAGATTAAGCTTCTGTTCCTTCATTGTCTTGAGAAATGCACCACATATATAACATCAATAAATAAGATATTACATTTCCTTAATTTTAAGATTTTGACTGTTTTTGGTACATCACAGGTTTAAAAGTCACATACTTAAAAATATATATAACCATACCCACACGAAATATGCACACAAATCATAAGACATGCCTTGGCCTAGAAATGCAAAAACCTGAAATGAAATGTACAGTTTAGAATTTAGAACACAAAATATCATTTACACAATCTATCCCATGATAAATGATTTTCACTGAACTTATGAGTAAACAAAACAAGATGCTGTGGATGTTATATGTATTAGGAAGGAGAGAATCCACTGTTCTCTGCTTAACTCTAGTAATCTAAAAAGTATTCTCTTTTCTCCTCTTTCCCACTTCCCCCACTTCCTCTAACCCCACTCAGGGATTGGATGTTAATGTAAACAGTCCAGCTCAAGAACGTTTATTGTTCTGTGATTCCTGGTGGATGTATCCCTATTTGGTATTATTTTATCTGGAGTTTTTTCTATCATAACATAATAAGATACATATTTTGAGTTAGGAACCCTTGGAGTCCTGTTGGCTCTCTCTCTCTCTCTATTATTAACTCAATGCAGACAGAAGGGATAATGGACACAGAGCTTTTTCTGAAGCATGTTCCATTCTATCTTTTTCTTCACAGAAATGCCTAAACATGCCAATGCAAGTAATAAAATTTAGGACAAGGAAAGGAGGGATTATGCTTCATTTATGCCAAAGATTAATAGAAATGATCCAATTTAGCCTTTTATAATATTACTCCATACGACACACTTTTGTAGCTATTAATACTTAGTATTTTTATTCTAACTTTGAATATCCTATAGAAAGGGAGCTGTGATTTGTGGAACAGGATTCAGGCGTCCATGTCTCTCTGACTTTATATCATCTAATACTATGTAAATACTTAACTCAATGCTTAACTGTAATTAGAATTTCTCATAATATCAAGTTCCTCTATCAGAATAATTATAATTATTAATTATATTAGCCTCAGAAGCAGAAACAGAAAGTCAAAATAGTAATAGGATGTCTACCATATCTAAAATATGCTACTAGAATCTTTAAGGAATGCAGTAAAAACTAAAATACTCTTTCTATCTTAAGCTGGTAGCTGTGATGGAGACATAACATGCAAATATGAACTCAAATCTTTTCAACCTTAGCTAACTGAGGTACAAAAATAATTGGGCATTACAGTTAAAAATGTTATTTCAGAAAATTAAAGTGGCCAGTATGATCTGTGATGGACATGGAAAGATTCATGGAGAGTTTAAATAATATGAAATATTTGAAGAGGAAAGAAAAAGGACAAACTTACAGGCGTGGACATAAGATAGCATAAAATTATTTGGAAGAAATGGAGTAGAATTATTGGCTTCTATTGAAAGCATAAGAAATAAGAAACATATATAGAGTCCTGAATCCATTTAAAGTGCTTAATATTGAATTCTGTAGGTTGAAGGACCAGGCAACTAAGACACTGTGCCTGAAGCAGTAATTTGGTGACACTGGGGTGCTGTCATTATTTATCTGCTAGTATTATAAAAAGTGAATTAGAGAAACTCTGCTAGGCATCAGAAAACTAGAAGCAAAGGGCCCACTGGAAAACTACTATAATTGCTCAATAATGCAGTAGTAACCATGTTGTTCACAATAAAAATGTGAAGAAACAAACAAAAGTGATAGCAAACTCTATGGAAGAATTAAATTGTGGCAATGGATTATTTATAGGGTATATAAAAGAAAGAAATATGACTCTGAGTTTTTGTGCATAACTAAGAACATGGCAATTCATTAGCAGAGATGGGGGGGTCAAAGTATAAAGTTTAATGGTAAGAAGTTAAAGATAAAAATAGTTTTAGACTGTATATGGGTTAACAGGGGCCATGGAAATGGAAAAGTAGATGGTTTGAAATGTGAGATAATTGGAAACACATGGGAATTATGGATAAGCTGAATAAGAGTTGAGAAAGTATTTGTATAAAGATGGGAAAAATTACATATATAAAAGTAAATTAGATTGATGTTCTCTACTTACTGACAGGAAAATTTTAACAAGATACTCCTGGGTGGAAAATTATCCTCTTTTAAAAATTTTGCATCTATAGACTACTTCATCCAACTATAGTGGAGTACACATTCTTTCAAAAGCATATAGAATCTTCACCAAGATAGAACACATTCTGGGTCATAAAACACATCTTAACAAATTTAAAAGAATAGAAATCATACAATGTCTGTTCTCAGAACACAATGGAATTAAATTAGAAATCAATAACAAAATGATACCTGGAAAATTCCCAGATGCTGAGTAATTAAAGACCTCACTATTAAATAACAATGTAGTTCAAAAAAGAACATTCCTTAGATCGCTTTTTTGTATGTTATTACATAGTGGTGCTTATAAAATCATGATCATTTTTATTTCTCTCTATAATTCTTTATTCCAAGAACTTTTGATACTCATAATTAGCAAATGACTTAAGAATGTCTTTTTTGGTGACAAATTGGCTTTAATTGAAAATACATGACAGAAAATCTATCAATTTAGTAGTGTTCTTACACTGTGTCTATTAAAGATAGCCTTTGTTCCCAATAAAGTTATGTAAGACCAGTTTTTCTTTAGTCATTATAACATGATTTCCTTAATGAGACGGTTTTACACTTTTACATCAAAATGAAATTAAAAAATATTTCATTGTGCTCTTATTAGGTCCATTTAAATTATTAAGAGCAGAATGCTTATTAATGACAAATGAAGAAAGCAATGAGTAATATTCCCTCATCCGCCTGCCTGATTCTGAAAATAATTACACTTTTAATTTGGAGACTAGGCATATTTTTTAAATGTTCACCATATTATATTTATAGGTTGAACTGTACATTTATTTTCCATTGTGAATCCTAAAGTAGCTACAGTTTGAATTAGGCTTTTTTATCTTAAAACATTTATGTTACTATCATTGATTTAAACATTATGAGTTTCAAGATGCCATCTTTACCAGTTAGTGATATTTATGGTATACACTTTTCCAAGTTTAATGACTACCATTGCAAAGAAGATGACTGCTATTAAGAAGTATTAATATGGCCTATTTTCTCATAATAAAATGCTATGTCAACAAAGCTTAGCAGGGTAATGAGTATTCATGAAAATATTTTTAAGTCAAAAATTTGATTTTATTGAATGGCAAAAATACACTTCACATAAATAAAAACAATAGAAACTATTCAAAACTAAAAAAATTAAAAGCATTTTTATTTGAGTAAGGTACCATTTAGCTTAAAATGCCTTTCAATTCATATAGGATTTTCTATTTTTTATGAACATATTGTTGTTAAATTATTTTCATTATTATTTACGTTTTAAAATAATTGTTTCTAAGATTTATACAGATTCATTGAAAAAGAGGGCTCCATATGACAAGTCTGCAGTAAAACCAATCATAAAAGCTTTAATTTAGACATAGAAGTGTGGTCTCTACCTTTACACTAATGATATGAAACTAATTTTATCTCAATAGATTTAGGAGTACAAGTAATTTTTTATTACATGGATTATATAGTGGTACATTCTGGGCTTTTAGTGTACCTGTCATTTGAATGGTGTACATTCTATCCAGTAAGTAGTTTTTCATCTCTCTCCACTGCACCCTTCCCACTTCTGAGTTTCTCTTGTCCATTACACCACTCTGTATGCTCCTGTATACTCATAGTGTAGCTTCCTCTAGTAAGTGAGAAAATAGCATTGGTTTTCCATTCCTGAGACACTTCGCTTAGGATAATGGCCTTCAGACCGCATCCAAGTTCCTGCAAGAAACATTGCTTTGTTCTTTTTAATAGCTGAGTAGTATTTTATGGTATATATACATACACCACATGGCTCATTCCATAGCTTCGTAATTGTGAATTGTGCTGTGATAAAAATACAAATGCAGTTGTCTTTTGATATGACAACTTCTTTTGGGTATACATCCAATAGTGGGACTGTTGGATCAAATGGTAGATCTACTTTTAGCTCTTTGAAAAAATCTCCATGCCATTTTCCGTAGAGATTGTACTAATTTACATTTCTACCAATAGTGTGTAAGCATTCCGTTTTTATGGCATCCATGCCAACACTTATTATTTTTTGACAGTTCATGCATAGCTATTCTGTCTGGGGTCAGGTGGTAAATAATTATGGTTTTAACTTGCATTTCCCTGATGATTAGTAATGACCATTTTTTTCATTTTCGTTGGCCATTTGTATATCTTCTTTTGAAAAATGTCTATTTATGTTGTTTGACCACTTTTTAACAGGATTATTTGGATTTTGTTGCTGATTTGTTTTACTTATTTGTAGATTTTCTATATTAGCTCATTGTTGAATGCATAGTTTGCAAATATTTTCTCCCATTCTGTTGGTTGTCTATTTACTCTGTGATTTTTTTTATTTTGGTGTACAGAAGCTTTTTAGTTTCATTACATCTCACTTGTCTATTTTTGTTTTGGTTTCATTTGCTTTTGTTGACTTATTTGTAAATTATTTGCCCAGGTTGATGTCTAGAATAGATTTTTTCCTAGTTTTTTTTTTTCTAGAAATTGTATGGTTTCAGGTTCTACATTTAAGTCTTTCATCAATCTTGAGTTAAATTTTTTATATTGTGAGAGATACATAGGCATCCAGTTTCATTCTTCTGCACTTAGCTATCTAATCTTCCTGGGATTTATTGAATAGGATATCCTTTCCCCAGTGTATGTTTTTATCTGCTTTGTCAAAGATCAGCCAGTTGCAGGTATTTGGCTTTATTTCTGGGTTCTCTATTCTGTTTCATTTGTTTATGTGTCTACTATAGCCTTGTACTATAATTTGAAGTTGAGCAATGTGATGCCTCCAGTTTTGTTCTTTTTCCTTAGGATTACTTTGACTATTCAGGCTCTTATGTAGTTCCATATGAATTTTAGGAATTTTTTCTAATTCTGTGAAAAATGACATTGGTATTTTAATAGGAATTGCATTAAATCTGTAGACTGCTTTGGGCAGCATGGTCAATTTAGCAAAGTAAATTATTCCATTCCATGAGTGTGGAATGGTTTTCCATTTGTTTGTGTCACCTATGATTTCTTTCACCAGCATTTTGTAGTTCCACTTATAGAAATGTTTCACCTCCTTGGTTAAGTATACTCATAGGTATCTTAATTTTATTGTAGTTATTGTAAATTGGATTGATTTCTTCATTTGATTCTTATTTCATAGTTATTCATGTATAGCAGTACTACTGATTTTGTAACCTCCAATTTTACTGAATTCATTTATTCGATCTAGGAGTCTTTTGGAGAAGTCTTTAGGGTTTTCTAGGTATAAGATTATATTAGCAGCAAACAGAGTTAGACTTCCTCTTTTCCAGTTTGGATGCCTTTTCTTTCTTATGCTTGTCTTATTGATCTGGCTAGAACTTCCATTACTTGTTAATAGAAATGATAAAAGTGAGCATCCTTGGCTTTTTCCAGTTCTGAGGAGGGATGTTTTCAACTTTTCCCCATTCAGTACAATGTTGACTGTGTATTTGTGATATATGTCTTTTATTATTTTCAAGTATGTTCCCACTATGCCTAGGTTTTTTTGAGTTTTTTTAATTCATGAAGAAATGTTGGATTTCAATACTTTTTCTGCATCTATTGAAATGATTGTATGGGTTTTGTTTTTAATTCTGTTTATGTGGTGAATCACATTTATTGACTTGGATATGTTGAATCATCCTTGCATCCTTGCACGCTTCGTATTCATCTTGTGGTGAATTATCATTTTGATGTGCTGTTAGATTTGGTTTGCCTGTATTTTATTGAGGGTATTTGCATCTGTGTTCATCAGAGTTATTGGTCTGTAGTTTTATTTTCTGTTGTAACCTTTTCTGGCTTTGGTATCAGGGTAATATTGTCTTCATAGAATGAGTCAGAAGAGAATTTCATCCTACTTGATTTTTGGAATAGTTTTAATAGGATTGATATCAGGTCTTCTTTAATTATCTGGTAGAATTAATTGTGAGTTCATCTAGTCCTGGGCTTTGTTGTTGCTGTTGGAAGATTTTTTTATTCCAATTCAATCTCACTACTCATTATCAATCACCTCAGGATTTCCATTTCTTCTTGATTAAAACTTGGAGGGTTGTATGCCAGGATTTTATTCATATCCTGATTTTCTAGTTTGTGTTCATTGAAGTGGTCATATTTAGTCTTGGATGACCTTTTGTATTTCTGTGTTATCATTAGTAATGTACCTATTTTCACTTTTGATAGAGCTTATTTGAATCCCCTTTTTTCTTCTTCTAGGTTAATCTAGCCAGTGGTCTATGAATTGTGTTTATCTTGTTAAATAATCAACTTTTTATTTCATTTATAATTTTATTGGTTTTTTGTTTGTTTGTTTCAATTTAGTTCTGCTCTGAATTCTTCTTTTCTTCTGCTAGTTTTGGATTTGGTTTGTTCTTGCTTCTCTAATTCCTTGAGGTGTGATGTTAGATCATCAGTTTGTGATCTTTCTGTCTTTTTGATGTAGACATTTAGTGCTATTAACTTCCCTCTTAGTAATACTTTTGCTGTATCCCAGAAATTTTGATAGCTTGTGTTAGTCTTATTCATTTTAAAAAGTCATTTTTATCTTGATGTCATTATTCACCCAAAAATCATTCAGGAACAGGTTGTTTAATTTTCATATATTTGCATTGAGTCTTAAGAGTTCCTTTTGGGATGGATTTGTAGCTTTATTCCACTGTGATCTGAAAAGGTACTTAATGTGATTTTCATTTTTTTTTAGTTTGTTGAGACTTATTTACAGAGATCTTATTTCTGAACCTCTGTTCTGTTCCATTGGTCTATCACATGGTTTATCTTGAAAAATGTTCCATTTGGTGAGAAAAATAATGTATATTCTGAAGTTTTCAGGTAGAATATTCAGTAAATGTCTGTTAGGTCTATTTTTTTCTAGAGCCCAGTTTAAGTCCAGTGTTTCTATGTTGGCTTTCTGCCTTGATGATCTGTCTAGTGCTGTCAATGGAGTGTTGAAGTCCCTCACTGTTGTTTTGTTTGTTTGTTTTTAATACTACTTTAAGTTCTGGGATACATGTGCTGAAAATGCAGGTTTGTTGCACAGGTATACATGTGCCATGGTGGTTTGCTTCACCTATTGACCCATCCTCTAGGTTCCCTCCCCTTGCCCTCACCTCCCAACAGGCCCAGGTGTGTGTTGTTCCTCTATCTGTGACCATGTGTCCTCACTGCTCAGCTCCTACTAATGAGTGAAAACATGTAGTGTATGGTTTTCTGTTCCTGTGTTAGTTTGCTGAGGATGATGGCTTTCAGCTCCATCCATGTCCCTGTAAAGGACATGATCTCATTCCTTTTTGTGGCTGCGTAATATTCCGTGGTGCATATGTACCACATTTTCTTTATCCAGTCTATCATTGATGGGCATTTGGCTTGGTTCCATGTCTTTGCTATTATAAATAGTGCTTCAATAAACATACTTGTGTATGGGTCGTTATATTAGGACGATTTATATTCCTTTAGGTATATACCCAGTAATGGGATTGCTGGGTCAAATGGTATTTTTGGCTCTTGATCCTTGAGGAATTGCCACACTGTCTTCCACAATGGTTGAACTAATTTACCTTCCCACCAACACTGTAAAATTGTGAATGGAACTGGGTTTGGAATTGTGGCAATTGTGAATGGAATTGTGTTCCTGATTTGGCTCTCAGCTTGTATGTTTTTGGTGTATTGAAGTGCTACTGATTTTGCATACTAATTTTCTATCTTAAAACTGCTGAAGTTGTTTATCAGCTTTAGGAGTATTTGGGCTGAGACAATGGGGTTTTCTAGATATAGAATTATGTTACCTGCACACTGGGATAATTTGACTTCCTCTCTTCTTATCTGAATGTCTTTTATTTCTTTCTCTTGCCAGATTGTTCCGGCCAGGACTACCAATACTATGTTAAATAGGAACGGTAAGAGAGGACTTTCTTGTCTTGTTATAGGCAACTAATCAATCAGCACATTTAACCTTTCAGCTACAGTTGACAATAAATAATATACTTATTCTAAATTTTTTTTTTGATAAGGAGTCTTGCTCTGTTGCCAGACTGGAGTGCAGTGGCATGACCTTGGCTCAGGCTCACTGCATCCTCCACCTCCCGGGTTCAAGCAATTCTCCTTCCTCAGCCTCCTGAGTAGCTGGGACTACAGGCGCATGTCACCACACCTAGCTAATTGTTGTATTTTTAGTAGTGACAGGATTTCAGTATGTTGGCCAGGATGGTCTCTATCTGTTGACCTCGTGATCCACCCACCTCGGCCTCCCAAAATGCTGGTATTGCAGGCATGAGCCACTGCACCTGGCCAGCTATTCTAAATTTTTATAATTACTTGTCTATATGTTTTTCTTTAAATAATCCAAAGGTCCTATAAAGTAGAATGAGTATATAAATATATAACACATTAATTAGCTTTATGTTATTTAAAGGATAAAATCATTTCAAGAAGGACTATTCTTAGTCCATCTATAACTACTGCAAAATACTTCATAAAACCTTATTTTAAAAGGATGTGAATGTGAATATCCTGATAAGCTTATCTATTTTTATGCTTTTCAGAACAGACTTATGGTTTGTCAAAATTCAAATGCTAATGCATGACAACGAGAATTATTCATCCTCAAAAATTCAAGACCCCTCAAATAACACATGAAAAGGTTGAGAAAATAATAAGGAAGGATTTTCGTCTAATGTCTTTTAACACACTCCTCTCCGACCATCATAAGGGCTATTCAAAACATTTATTCAAAGTCTATTTCTAGCTTTTAACTGTATGTTCTCACCCACAAATACATCTGATATATTAATTTTGAACTGAAATAATATTATTAATAATGTAATTTTGTTACTAATGAAATAAATTTTTATCTGTAAAGATATCTGATAAGTATTTATTGCTCATATTATATTTTTTCCAGTTTTCTTCACTTCTGTCCCAATTTCCCTACCCCAAAAAATGGCACTAAGGTATGACTAGGTACTAAAAAAAAAACTCAGTAATAGCAAAACCACCCCCTACACTTTTACACTTTTATTTTCATATTGATTTCAAATAATCACAGAGACCAAGTTATCAATGAGCAAGCAAATATAATCAAACAAAATCTTCAACCAACCATGGCCAATATGGCAAATTACTAAAAAATGATGCAAAAATGGATGTATTATGAGATACAAAAGCCCGTTCACAGCAAAATGAATAAATAAAATCCAGTGGACAAGCCAAAACCCAAGTAGGCAGAAAATATGTGCTTAAAGAGAAACAACAAATTGTAAAGTGCTTATAATTTTCTTTTTTTTTATGTAACTTAATGAAAAAGTTATAATTTTGCAGAGCCACAGAAATAATGCTATATCTTAGTTTGACAGTGCAGTTTGTTTTGCAACCTTCTCCCCACCCCTTTGGGAGTAAAGGAGAATTTATTCTTCTACATCCTCTCCCTACCTCATACACGTGTCCATGTATTCTGAAAGCATACTTTTTTTTACCCTTTTTTCTCCATTGATTCTTAGTTTGAGTTTGATCAGGCACTTAGTTTGAATTTGAGTTGAATTTTTGTTTTTAAAAATGTTCTCTTTGCATCAATTATCAATTTGCATTTATACAAATAGGTAGGAAACTTATTGAAGTAAAGAAATTTTGATTCTTATATCTCTTGAATATGCAAACTAGCTTTTTAATGCACTAGTCAAAACACTAGATACATTTAGAAGAATATTTGGATGTAAGATGTTAAACCAGGAACAATATAGTTCAACATTTTGATCTTAGTCCTCTTTTGATATCATTATTTCTTCACTTAACATTTTAGCTGTATTCACACTACATTTTTAAATACTCTCAGACATATCAAAATCCAATGAAATATACTTATATATTTATATACATACATTTAGAAATATTTGGTTATACTACATACAATTTTAAAACCTACTGAATTAAACCTACAATGTTTATTTTCGTCTCTTTCAGAGCAGATCAAAATTTGCCAAGATTGTCTATTGGTCAGAGGGAGTGAGTTATAATTGGTCTTATATTAATTAAACCAGATCAGGACATTATCAACCTAAACAAAAACAACCAAATTGGGTTCAATTAGTAGGATCTCTTCAAAATTATATTTCAAATTCTTAACTAATTCTTCCTGCTCAAATTATTCCTAAGGAGTCAGTTTGATACTTTATGCTCTTCTTTTTCTTTTTCACACACACACACACACACACACACACACACACACACACACACACCAGAGGCTTAATTTAGATAATTCCTTTTACTTGGAATATTTAAAATATATTAACTGAGGTCTTGGCAAAAGAAATGAATTTTTAGACATCTTAAAGTTAATTATGTTAGTGAAGGTTATACAAAACATAGGAAAAACATACAGATAATTATTTTAAAACATCATCAGGAAAAACAAATGTTGATTCTTTTCTATAAGTAAGTGCCTGAAAATTGGGTTCAATTTATCATCTTCATCTTTGATGTTTAAATTCATAAGGTGATTGAGAAACTAAAGTTCAAATGATCTAAAAATGATCACATTTGAAGGAAGTTCAAGGTTATTAGATGGCTATCTTGTAGTCTACATACATTGATGACAAACCTCAGGCAAACATTACAAGTAAAAAGCAATACAGCTTCAGGATTTTCTGTCACCATTATGTCATCAACATAATATAAAACATCATTTTCTTCTAGAGAACTTCCAAAATTTTACTTATCTCTTGAAGCATTTGCAAGTTGTTTTATTTTAATTTTTTTGTTAATCTTAGTAGCTTCAAAAATAAACAACTATACCATCTTGTTAGGAAGTGTTTTTATATCTGACTTGGAGAAAGTCATTTGTCCCTGGTACCTTGACATTCTGATTCCTGTGGCAAACTTTAATAGACCTTTCAAGCAAGGCTTGATTATAAAACTAACTGCAAGCTGTTAGTTGTAGCTATACTAAACGAGTAGCAATCTGTCCCAATACCTGGGTTCAATCGAAGTAGAAGAAGAGAATTGCCTGAAACTATGGGTTATTGGAAATCTCACTGATAGGAAACACCAGGAAAATGAATGTTCATCTTCTTGACATTTACTAGGCGGAGAATATCTCATCCTAATTTATGTTGCTCTGGCTTTGTAAAAGTGAATCTGCTTATTTTCTCTGAAATATATTAAACTGCTTCAGAGAAAAAAAAATAACTGAAAAACATACATATGTAATTTTTTAAGTCAGACTACTTAAATTATTTAATTGATATGGTCTGTAGCATTGCAAATTAAAAGTATATTTTGGTTTAATTATACTTCCTATCTTTTGCCAAAATGTTTTATTCAACACTCAGTATCTTCCATTTTTGTCATGCAATTGAATGGACTTTTCTTACTGTTCCTATTGGGCTAGTGTGAAGCCAGTCCCTGTGGTGAATCGGTCACTGGAGGAACAAGCAGTGGTGAGGTCAGAATGGATATGCTGGCTCATAGCTGCCTCCTACACTAGGGCTTCTCTCTCAGCAAGCCACATACTAGCCACTCTCAGGAAGACAGAACAACATATTTTCATGGATTCTCAAAAATGTAAAAGATAAAATTATTTTTGCCTTAGTTTTACATTTGCAGATATTTACAGAAGTCAATACATATAAGTCATTTGTGCACTTTTCAACAATAGCCTCTTAAATATAAATAATAATAAATTAGGATATTTCTCAACAGATATGACCACTTTTGAGTCCCTTTTTGACATCTGATGCTTTAGATAATTATCCTCCAGCCTCACAAGATGGACTGTTTTATATATTCATGTGCCACCTGATAGCTCTTACAATCTCAAGGCAGTTACTACGAATCTCCTTCATAACAACACTTGGCAGGGTTTTTGGTGAAACCAACCTTCAATAATTATAATAATCAGCATGATAATAACAACTCTATCAGTGTCCCAGTCGGAGAACAGATGGCACATGGAAAAGGGACACTTGAAAAGAGCTTAATAAAGGGACTATTTACAAAGGTATGTAGTGGTTTAAGGAAAACCAACAAGTAATGGTGAAAAACCACAGCAGGAGAGTCACTACCAGCCTTGACCTAAAGGGGTTAAGGGAGGGAGGGTTCACCGGAACCCGGAAAAATTTAAAACTGTGGTTTAAGAGAGGACACCTGATAGGACACCAAGATTCACATTTTGCGCTTAAAGATAGTCCTTGCAAACCTAGTAGGAAGAGATATGGGGAAATAATTATGCAGACTGAATTCTCCCACTCTCTCTTTTCCTGCTGATTCCTTCCTTCATTTGAACCCAACCTGAAGCCAGGAGAGGAGACTAGTTGATAGTGTTCATAAAATGCAAGGTAGAGAGCACAAGATTGGATCTACAGGAAGCAAGATGAGAGTACTCAGCACACGTATTTAGTAAGCACCTGCATGACTTATTTAAATGTTATTACAACTCTTCATCATTTTATTAGTTGAAAATTTGAACCTCAGCTTTCCAAGACCACATAGATAGTGACTGGTAGAACTAAGATTAAGATTTATATTTGTCTCATCCTAATACCTATGCTGCTTTTACTATGCTTTACTCCACATATGTAGTCATGTGCCTTATATAATCCCAAATACTTCCTTTGCAAATAAGTACAAATATATTCTCAGATCTCACCCGTAATAGCTTTCTATTAAGAATCTATTGAAACCACTAACTATACCAGGAGTCTCCCTAAGAACCCAACCATTCCAGAGCCCTACTTTTTTGGTTAGCTTTCAGTTTCTGCTTACAGCAATCTCAGTAACTCTCATCCTAAAAGCTACATTATGTTTCAAGATTTGAATATGTTTTGCCATGTCCTGCCTCATTCTCTTTTAAAAAGTCTATTTCATTGCCTGAATTTGTCCTGATTTCTTTACTTAGCCTCTGTATTCTGATTTTCAATTAGACCTGACTCCAATCTCATCTCAAAACTTAGCACCAGGTTCAACTCAGCCCATTAAACTGAAAATTGTATTTTCATCTTTAGATTAAAGCAGGAAAGGCCTTCTCAACTGCTTATATTTTTGTGTTAGGACAGAGGCAAGGAAAGAGAATTTAGAACACGTAAACATGAATAAAAAACAAGTCATGAAACTGGCATGATTAAAAGGGAGAGTGGATTAATATACCAGTATTACCTACTTATCTCTTCTATGGAAAGGATATAAAAATGAAGTCAATAAAACTGTATTATCTAAATATATTGCTAATTACTACTTTATATGAGAACTGGTCAATTAGTTGACCTGAATGGAGCTTGATTTCCATTGATGCTAAATTGTCAAAATAACATAGATCCTCACTGGATTTTATGAGGATAAAGTAAGATTAGCGCTGTAAATGAGATTGAAATGTAAAAAAGTGATACAATTGTAAGTAAAAATACTTAAGGATTATTTTTAACTTTGTAAGTATGTGTTTAAAACATGCTTTTTACTAATTATATTTATAATGTACACAAAACAATTATACCTATTTATGAAGAATAGTGTGATGTTTCAACATAGATTTACATTGCCTAATAATCAAATCAGGATAATTATCATATCCATCACTTTAAACATTTACCATCTCTTTGTGGTGACAACATTCAAAACCTTCTCTTCAAGCTGTCATAAAATATATACTACATTTTTATTTGCTATAGTTACCCAACTGTGTAACAGAACACTAGAACCTATTCTTCCTGTCTAACTATAATTTCGTACCAGTTGACCAATATATATAAATGTGATGTGTGTACATACATATATATTTAGATACAGATATATAAATATATTTTAGATATTTATGTATAAAAACACTATTGCTTTCTATATGTCGATTTTGTATTCTGCAACTTTACCAAATGTGTTTATTAATTTTAATAGTGTTTTTGGTGGAGTCTTTAGAGTTTTCTATATACGTATGATTATATTGCCTACAAACAAGGAAAGTTTGACTTCTTCTTTTCCAATTTGGATGTTATTATTTCTTTCTCTTGAAATATTGCTTATGCTAGAATTTCCAGTACTGTGTTGAATAAAAGTGGTGAAAGTGGGCATCCTTGGCTTCCTTCAGATCTTAGAGTAAAAACTTTCAATGTTTGCTCATTCAGTATGATGTTAGCTGTGCGTTTGTCATACATGGCCTTTATTATGTTGAGGTATTTTCTGGTTATACCCAATTTGTCAAAAATTTTCATGACGGAAAGATGTTGAATATTTTTAACAACTTTTCCAAAAAAAAATCACACGGTTTTGAAATGATCATATGATTTTTGTCTATGATTATGTTAGTATGGTATATCATACTATATTCACTTAACATACGTCAAACCATCCCTGCATCCCTGTGATGAATTCAACTTGATCATAGGAAATATCTTTTTATTATGTTGCTGAATTCAGTTTGCTAGTATTTTGTTGAAGATTATTACATCTCTTTTCATAAAGGACGTTGGCCTGTAGTTTTGTTTCATTTTGTTTTGTTTTGTCCCTTGCTAGTTTTGATATCAAGGTAATGTTGACCTTGTAGAGTGAGATTTTAAGTATTACAGTCTCTTTAATTTTTTGAAATTGTTTGGGTAGAATTGGTATTAGTTCTTCTTTAAATGTTTTGATAGTATTCAGCAATAACAGTATCAGATGCAGGGTTTTTCTTTGATGGGAGATTGTTACTGTTTTAATCTTGTTGCTTTTTGTTGGTCTATTAAAGTTTTTTATTTCTTTGTTATTCAATCTTGGTAAGTCATATGTGTCCAGAAGTCTATTCATTTCTTCTAGGTTTTCTAATTTGTTAACATATTGTTGTGTTTGTAGTGGTTTGTTATAATATTTCGTATTTCTGTGATATCAGTTGTAATGTCCCTTTTTCATCTCTGATTTTGAGTTTTATTTTTTTCTTAATCTTGCTAAAGGTTTGCTGATTTTGTTTATCTTTTCAAAAAAACCAGCTCTTTGAGGTATTAATTTTGTGTATGTGTGCGTGCTTTGTTTTGTTTTGTTTTTTAAGACAGAGTCTTGCTCAGGCACCAGGTGCCAGGCTGGAGTGCAGTGGCGTAATCACTGCAACCTCGGCCTCCTGGGTTCAAGCAATTCTCCTGCCTCAGCCTTCCAAGTAGCTGGGACTACAGGCGCGCATCACCATGCCCAGCTAATTTTTGTATTTTTAGTAGAGACAGGGTTTCACCATGTTGGCCAGGATGGTCTCAATCTCTTGACCTCATGATCCGCCCACCTCGGCATTTTTTGTGTTTTTTAAAGTCTCTAATTGGTTTATTCTGATCTGATTTTGATTACTTATTTCTTTCACTTATTTAAGGTTTAGATTGTTCTTAGTTTGCT
This sequence comes from Cacajao melanocephalus, assembly GCA_963573385.1. Classification (NCBI taxonomy): domain Eukaryota; kingdom Metazoa; phylum Chordata; class Mammalia; order Primates; family Pitheciidae; genus Cacajao; species Cacajao melanocephalus. The sequence goes on along the minus strand of CAUYLG010012841.1, from coordinate 63,591 downwards.
AGTTGCTTGAGGTATGTCACTAGGTGGTTTATTTGAGATCTTTCTACTTTTCTGATATAGGCATTTATTGATATAAATTTCCCCCTCAGATCTGCTTTTGCTGAATCCCATAAATTTTGGTATTTCTATTTCAACTTTAGTTTGTCATAAGAAAGTTTTACGTTTCTTTTTGATTTTTTATTTACCCATTGGCCGTTTATCAGCACATTGTTTACTTTCCACGTATTTTTAGTTTTTAAAGTTCCTCTTGTTATGGATTTCTAGTTTTATTCCATTTTTGTCAGAAAAGTTGCTTGATATAATTTCAGTTTTTAAAAATGTATTAAGACTTGTTTTGTATCCCCATTAAATAAGGGCAAAGGACATGAGCAAAAACTTCTCAAAAGAAGACATACATGCAGCCAACAAACATAAGAAAAAAAGCTCAACATTACTAATCATTAGAGAAATGCAAATCAGCCTGGGCGTGGTGGCTCACAACTGTAATCCCAGCATTTTGGGAGGTTAAGGTGGGGTGATCACAAGGTCAGGAGTTTGAGACCAGCCTGGCCAATATGGCAAAAGACCATCTCTACAAAAAATACAACAGTTAACTGGGCATGGTCGCGGGCGCCTGTAGTCTCAACTACTCAGGAGGCTGAGGCAAGAGAATTGCTTGAACAGGGAGGGTGCTGGGATAACAGGTATGAGCCATTGCGCCCGGTCCTTTGGGGACCTTTAAGCTTTCTGTACCAAATATTTGTATCTTTCTCTAGATTTGGAATGTTTCACATTATTGTTTGTCTGAAAACGTTCCTACTGCTTTCTCTTTCACTATTTCCTCTTGGAGAACATTGACTTTCACATTTGCTCTATTGATGCTATCCCACAGAGCATTCTTTGCTCCTTTTCATTCATTCTTCTTCTTTTTAATTTTCTCTTCTATGTATTTTTTTTTTTTTCGAGACAGAGTCTCACTCCATCACCAGGCGCCAGGTTGGAGTGCAGTGGCGCGACCTCGGCTCACTGCAACCTTCCCCTCCCAGGTTCAAGCAATTCTCCTGCCTCAGCCTCCCTAGTAGCTGGGACTACAGGCGCGCCCCACCATGCCCAGCTAATTTTTTTGTATTTTAGTAGAGACGGGGTTTCACCATGTTGGCCAGGACGGTCTCAATCCCTTGACCTTGTGATCCGCCAGCCTTGGCCTCCCAAAGTGCTAGGATTACAGGCGTGAGCCACCACGCCTGGTCTATGTACTTTCAGATAGCCTATCTTTGGGCCCACTTATCCTTTCTTCTGCTTAATTCTGCTATTGTGACCTTTTAATGTATTTTTACTTTTTTCAACTGTACTTTATAGTTTCAAAATTTCTGTTTGATCTGTCTGTTATTTCAATCTCTGTTAACTTTATCTGGTAAATATTTGAGTTGTTTCTCTGTTTTCTTAAAATTCATTGAGTTTTCTCACAACAGCTATTTTGAATTCTTTCTCTGAGAGGTCATATATTTCCATATCTTCATGTAAGTCACTGGTACCGTATTAGTTCACTTGGTGAGATTACATTTTCCCAAACATTCTAGATGTTTGTGGATGTATGTCCATGTCTAGGTATTAAAAATTAGGTATTTCTTCTGGTTTTTGCAACTGGTCTTGTTTGTGCCTGCTCCTCTTCTGAGGGCCTTGTAGAAATTTAAAGGACTGCTGAAATCCCTAAGCCTGTGGTCACTGAATCCATACTTAACACTAGAAATCACCCTAAATCCTGGTTCATGGCAAATGCCTTTCAAATTCCTAAGTCACCACTCCTGGTGGATTTGGGGAAGATCAGGAAGAGTTTTCTGGGTTTCCAGGCAAAGTTCCTCACTCACTGCCATCTCCTCCCTCACAGATTGCCTTCTGGCCCAGGGTGATTCTAGAAGTTCTGTCCACACACACCAGCCTGGAATCAGAGGACACAGGATGCCATGTTTTGTCTTGGCTGGGCCTATACTGGGTTCCAAGGCAAAGTCCCATGAAAACTTTTCTCTCCCTCTCCCAAAGGGACAGATTTTCTCTCCACACTGCACGGCTTGGGGTTTGTGGATGGTCATATAAGCAATGTGAGATTGTACTTCCTACTCTCTTCAATTTCCCTTTTATTGTTATGTCAAGATCAAATACTGTAATCTCTCTCCTGATTTCTTTACTCTGTGGATTTTTTTTTTTTTTTTGCACAGATAGTTGTTCAATTTGTTTTTCTTGTGTGGTGATGGTTACTGGAAGGCTCTATTTCACCATCTTGTTCCACCTCCCTCAAGGAATATTGATTATATATAGATTATTGCTCTTTTTTTTTGGATTGTTTATTTTTCTCTTGGCATAATACTTGTTTTGCTTTTTTTTCCCCAAAGATGTTGATTTCAGTGGCATACTGAGCACTGGAAAAGAGAACAAGAAAAACAGAGACAGAGAGAGAGGAAAACCCAGATAGAGAAAAGTAGTGGAGAGCTAGAGAAAAGATAGAAAAATATTATTTCTAGGTTTCAGTACATAACACAAATTTATTGCCTAATTTATTAATTATTGAAAATGTATTATTAAATTGAATGAGCAGAGCACATACATTGCTATTGCTGGAGGCAACCATAAGTCACATTTTGACAGTTACATATATTTAATGAAACTATTTTTTATACATGAGAAATGAATAATTTCTTTAGTAATTGCCAAATCATACACTTCCAGAAATTCATACCATGATTTTTAGGAAAATACATTTACCAAAATGTCATGGGAATTTATGTGTATTTGAAAGCAAATTCAGAGGAAATATGTAGAATAGCTTCTTAACTTTCTTTCCAAAGGGTGACATTGAGGGATAACTTGCATTTTACTGTATTATTTTTGACTATATTTTACTATCTTTAAATATTTTGTATATTTTAATAAAATATACTAGGTGTAAAAGAGGTCATGTATATAAAAAGATAAATATATTTTGTTTTTGTTTTTTCTTTTATGTTGGGGTGAGAGGACACAGGATAAATCTGTTCATTTGGTTTCACAATTTTTGGAAGACATTTGATAAAGCCAAGAGACTTGTCTTTATAGCATTTAACTGTGTCTTTATGAGACTCATCAGTTAACAACTCACCAGAAATATATGGCACAAACCATTTACCAAAAATGATTAATCCAAAGCTAAAGAGAAAAATAAATTTACTTTCTGGAAGCCAGTGTTTCTAGGGATAAGAAAGTAATCCACAGGTAAATTTAATAATTCAGGTATGTTTTACTGTTACAATCTGAATTAAGAGGATAGGGTAATGTACAATATAACAAGTTCTGAGAAAAGCAAATCCAGTGATCTATTTTATCTTTGGTAGTCTTTAATCCCATAATACAAACCCTGAACATCCAGTACCTCAGGGAATAAATTACCCTTTTGTCTTTGGCATTTAGGTAAGGGAGCAGAATTTTGATTGAAGTAACATATTACACATCAAAATATTAGATTGAAATAGTCTAATAAATGTATTTTTCCCTAGACTTATGCTTTCAAAAGCTTTGTGAAAGTTGTAAACATTTTTTTCAGAGTTATTAGAAATATTTGGCTGAGCTTTACTGAACATCAATCTTTCCAATCATTTTTATGCCTATCAATAGGCCAAGTATATCTCATAAAATGAGTCTGACAGTGGATTCAAATACATTTAAAAACAAAATATCTCCTCCCTATGTAACTCTCCAACCTTATCATAAAATCTTATACATAGCTTTGTTATTTTTTTTTTTACTGTTAAAGACTTGTAGGCATTATAACTCATTTTCTTAACTATCTCTAAATCTTCTAAATAGAATAATTAAAGCAAATGAACAGTGCTTACTTAGTAGAATATGAGTAACAAGGACATAATTGAATTTCCTCTCATACATTGTGTCTCCTTTCCATGCTAGACATGCTTCTATACACAAAGCACTCAAAAATATCCATTGGTGCTTTTCAAATGTAACTCAGTTACTTTTCAGGACTGATAGAGTGGCTCCATTTAGAAGTCAGGGCATTTAAAAAATTTTTTTTTATTTTTGGAAAAGCAAAAATGAGCAAAAAAAAAAAAAATCCTTTCACAATGCTCCAAAAGCTAGATTCATTGGTCATTTATTCTTTCACTAATTTTAGCAAGTATAACTGAACACCTATAGTATACTCCTACATGCTGAGGAAGCAAACAGAATATCCTCTTGTAGGCATTTATATATAAACAATAAACCATAACCCCATAAATATAACAAAATAATAAACATCTGTGAGGAGGGGTTTGCTTGTTTGGTTGGTTGGTTGGTGGTCTTTTGTTTGTTTGTTTTGTGTTTGTGTTTTTGAGACAGAGTCTAGCTGTCACCCAGGCTGCAGTACAGTGATGCGATCTCAACTCACTGCAACCTCTGTCTCCTGGTTCAAGTAATTCTCAGGCCTCAGCCTCCCAAGTAACTAGGACGACAGGAACATACCACCATGCCCTGATAATTTTTTTGTATATTTTGTAGAGACAGGGCTTTGCCATGTTGCCCAGGCTGGTCATGAATTCTTGAGCTCAAGCAATCTTGGCCTCTCAAAGTGCTGTAATTACAGGCATGTGTCACCTCATCTGGCCAGTAATATACATTTGAATGTTATAAGAGATATATAGTAAACATAGAGATATTATAGATTACTTTAAAATGAAATCTTAATTTTTACAAGAAAGATCAGAGAAGTCTGAAATCTGGACAGGCAGAGGTGAGAAAGAACTAGAATGTAAGGGGACGGATCATCATGGTGATGAGAGGCAGGAGTAGATTGCAGCTCCAGACAGAGCAGCATGTGGGGACTTGCACTGTGAATTTTAGCTCCAGGCCGACTGCAAGAACAAACTAGCAATCCTGAGAGAACCTGCAGACCCTCTGAAGGAAGTAGACAGCACCTACAAGACTTGGGGGAACCTCCCCAAACTTGTGAGTACCCCAACCATGGAAGCGGGAAAGGGAGACCCTTCTCTCCTGAACACAGACTCCCACTGGAGAACCTGAAGATTTGTTTGCAGGAGAAGTTTTCGACTTTCCCTGGAGCTAAGTCAATTTGGAGAGCCAAACAAAATACAAGGATAGAGGAAGCAGTAGAAAGGCCCTGGGAGCTTGCTGGGTCCCCTAGCAGACCATTGCTGCCTGGCACCACAGGGATCCAATGGGAGAGATGCACAGGGTAAAACTCAACAGGGAGAAGGAAATCTCTAGCTGAACTTTGTAACAATTCAAATGGGGTGAGAAGCTTCCTGGCCAAAAGCTGGGGGACGACGCAAATCCCTTGTGCAGACTCCACAGGCAGAGGAAGAACCAACCCTTTTTCTTTAACAGCTGGGAGGCAGGTAAGCTGGCGCAGTTTTCAAATCCATATTACTGTCTGCCTGGAAATGGACTGAGGCTATTGCAGGGGGCACGGTGGGAGTGAGACTAGCCCTTCAGTTTGTGTGGGAGCTGGGTGAGGCCTGTGAATGCTCGCTTTACCCCACTTCCCTGACAACCTGCATGACTCAGCAGAGGCAGCCATAATCCTCCCGAGGCACACAACTCCAGTGACCTGGGAATCTCAACCCTGTTCCCCATAGCATCCCCAGTAAGACCCGCACATGGAGAGTCTGAGCTCAAACACGCCTAGCTCTGCCCCTACCTGATGGTCCTTCCCTACCCACCCTGGTAGCTGAAGACAAAGGGCATATGATTTGGGGAGTTCTAGGGCCCTGCCCAATACCAGTTCCTCCCCATACTACCACACCTAATGCTCTCTAGAAAGCACCATCTCCTGGCAGGAGAATAACCAGCACAAAAACAGAGCATTGAATCACCAAAGCTAAAAACCCTCACAGAATCCATTGCACCCTTCCTCTCCACCGCCACCTTCATTGGAACAGGCAGTGGTATCCACAGCTGAGACACCCATAGACAGTTCACATCACACAACTCTGTGCAGACAAGCCCCAGTACCAGCCAGAGCCAGGTAGACTTGCCAAGTGGCTAGACCCAGAAGAGCGACAGCAATCACTGCAGTTTGGAGGAAAGCCACATTCATAGGAAAAGGGGGAAAGTACTACATCAAGGGAACACCATGTGGGACTAAAGAATCTGAACAACAGCCTTCAGTCCCAGACCTTCCTCTGACAAAGCCTACTCAAATGAGAAGGAATCAGAAAATCAATCCTGATATGACAAAACAAGGCTCTTCAAACCCTCCCCCGCCAAAAATCACACTACTTCACCAGCAATGGATCCAAAGCAAGAAGAAATCCCTGATTTACGTGAAAATGAATTCAGGAGGTTAATTATTAAGCTAGTCAGAGAGGGACTAGAGGAAGAGGAAGCCTAATGCAAGGAAATCCAAAAAAATGATACAAGAAGTGAAGGGAGAAACTTTCAAGGAAATAGATAGCTTAAATAAAAAACAATCCAAAATTCAGGAAACTTTGGACACACTTTTAGAAATGCAAAATGCTCTGAAAAGTCTCAGCAAAAGAATTAAACAAGTAGAAGAAACAAATTCAGAACTCAAAGACAAGGTCTTTAAAAAGACAAGGTCTTTAACCCAATCCAACAAAGACAAAGAACAAAGAATAAGAAAATATGAACAAAGCCTCCAAGAAGTCTGGGATTATGTTAAATGACCAAACCTATGAATAATCAATGTTCCTGAGAAAGAAGAGAATTTGAAAAGCTTGGAAAACATATTTGGGGGTATAATCAAGGAAAACTTCCCCAGCCTTGCTAAAGACCTAGACATCCAAATACGAGAAGCAAAAAGAACAACGAGGAAATTCATTGCAAAAAGATCTTCACCTAGGCACACTGTCATCAGATGATCCAAAGCTAAGATGAAGGAAATAATCCTAAAAGCTGTCAGAGAAAAGTGCCAGGTAACGTATAAAGGAAAACCTATCAGATTAACAGCAGATTTCTCAGCAGAAACCTGACAAGCTAGAAGGGATGGGGCCCTATCTTCGGCCTCCTCAAACAAGACAATTATCAGCCAAGCATTTTGTATCTAGCAAAACTAAGCATCATATACGAAGGAAAGACACAGTCTTTTTCAGAAAAACAAATGTTGAGATAATTTGCCATTACCAAGCCATCAATACAAGAACTGCTAAAAGGAGCTCTAAATCTTGAAATGAATCTTGGAAATATATCAAAACAGAACCTCTTTAAAGCATAAAACACACGGGACCTACACAACACAAACACAAGTTAAAAAGAAAAAAGCAAAAAAAGATAAACAAAGTACGCAAGCAACAAAGAGCACAATGAATGCAATGGTACCTCACAATTCAATGCTAACATTGAATGGCCTAAATGCTCTACTTAAAAGATACAGAACTGGAGAATGGATAAGAACTCACCAACCAGCCATCTGCTGCCTTCAGGAGACTCATCTAACACATAAGTACTCACATAAACTTAAAGAAAAGGGGTGGAAATAGGTATTTCATGCAAATGGACACCAAAAGCAAGCTGGGGTTGTTATTCTTATATCAGACAAAACAAACTTTAAAGCAACAGCAGTTAAAAGAGACAAAGAGGGAAACTATATCATGGTAAAAGTCCTTGTCCAACAGGAAAACATCACAATCCTAAACATATATGCAACTAACACTGAAGCTCCAAAATGTATACAACAATTACTAATGGACCTAAGAAATGAGATAGACAGCAATGCAATAACAGCAGGGGACTTCAATATGCCACTGACAGCACTAGACAGGTTATCAAGACAAAGTCAACAGAAAACCAATGGATTTAAAGTATTCCTTGGAACAAATGGACTTAACAGATATATACAGAACAATTCATCCAACAGCCACAGAATACACATACTATTCAACAGTGTAAGAAACTTTCTACAAGATAGTCCCTACGATAGGCCATAAAATGAGCCTCAATAAATTTAAGAAAATTAAATTTATATGAAGCACTCTCTAAGACCACAGTGGAAAAGAACTAGAAATCAACTCCAGCAGGAACCTTCAAAACCATGCAAATACAGGAAATTAAATAACCTGCTCCTGAATGAGCATTGGGTTAAAAACATAATCAAGATGGAAATTTAAAAATTAAATGACACAACTTATCAAAACCTCTAGGATACGGCAAAGGCAGTGCTTAGAGGAAACTTCATAGCCCTAAATGCCTACATCAAAAAGACTGAAACAGCATAAACTGATACTCTAAGGTCACACCTCAAGGAACTAGAGAAACAAGAATAAACCAAACCCAAACCCAGCAGAAGACATGAAATAACCAAGATCAGAGCAGAACTAAATGAAACTCAAACAAACAAACAAACAAAAAGATAAATGAAACAAAAAGCTGGTTATTTAAAGGATAAACAAAATTGATTAATTATTGGCAAGGTTAACCAAGAAAACAAAAGAGAAAATCCAAATAACATCACTAAGAAACAAAACAGGAAATGTTACAATGGACATCACTGAAATATAAAAGATCATTCAAGGCTACTATGAACACCTTTATGCACATAAACTAGAAAACCTAGATGAGATGGATAAATTCCTGAAAAAATACAATCCTTCTAGTTTAAATCAGGAAGAATTAGATACCCTGAACACACCAACAACAAGCAGTGAGATTAAAATGATAATTTAAAAATACCAATAAAAAAAATCCAGGACCAGATGGATTCTACCAGACATTCAAAAAATAATTGGTACCAATTCTTTTGACATCATTCCACAAGTTAGAGAAAGAAGGAACCCTCCCAGATTCATTCTATGAAGCCAGCATCACCCTAATACCAAAACCAAGAAATGACATAACCAAAAAAGAAAACTACCGACCTATATCCTTGATGAACATAGATGCTAAAATCCATAACAAAATACTAGCTAAACTAATCCAACAGCATATCAAAAAGATAAGCCACCATGGTCAAGTGGGTTTCATACCAGGGCTTCAGGGATGATTTAACACATGCAAGTCAATAAATGTGATACACAACATAATCAGAATTAAAAACAAAAATCACATGGTTATTTCAATATATGCAGAAATAGCATTTGACAAAATCCAGCATCTCTTTATGATTAAAACTCTCAGCAAAATCAGCATACAAAGGCCATACCTCAATGTAATAAAAGCCATCTATGACAGACCCACAGCCAACATAATACTGAACGGGGAAAAGTTGAAAGCATTCTCTCTGAGAAATGGAACAAGACAAGGATGCCCACTCTCGCCACTCCACCTCAATATAGCCCTGGAGGCCAAGCATGGTGGCTCACGCCTATAATCTCAGCACTTTGAAAGGCTGAAGAGGGTGGATCATGAGGTCAGGAGTTCAAGAACAGCCTGGCCCAGATGGTAAAACCCCGTTTCTACTAAAAATACAAAAATTAGCCAGGCACAGTGATGGGCACCTGTAATCCCAGCTACTCGGGAGGCTGAGGCAGGAGAAGAACCCAGGAGGCAGAGGTTGCAGTGAGTCAAGATCATGCCACTGCACTCTAGCCTGGGCAACAGAACAAGACTCTCTCTCTCTCAATCTCTCTGTGTATGTGTGTGTGTGTGTGTGTGTGTGTGTGTGTGTGTATGTATATATACTAGCACTGAAAGTCCTAACTAGAGCAATCAGACAAGAGAAAGAAATAAAGGGCATCCAAATTGGTAAAGAGGAAGTAAAACTGCCATTGTTTGCTGATGATATGCTTGTTTATATTGAAAACCTTAAGGACTTTTCCAGAAAGCTCCTAGAACTCATAAAAGAATTCAGCAAAGTTTCAGGATACAAGATTAATGTACACAAATCTGTAGTTCTTCTATACAGCAACAACGACAAAACTGAGATTCAAATCAAGAACTAAATTTATTTTACAATAGCTGCAAAAAAATTAAAATACTTAAGAATATACCTAACCAAGGAGTTGAAAGACATCTACAAGGAAAACTACAAAACACTGCTGAAAGAAATCACAGACAACACAAACAAATGGAAATACAGGCCATATTCATGGAGGGGTAGAATCAATATTGTAAAAATGGCCATAATGCCAAAAGCAATCTACAAATTCAATACAAACCCCATCAAAATACTACCATCATACTTCACGGAATTAGAAAAAAGCAATTCTAAAATTCATATGAAACCAGAAAAAGAGCCTGCATAGCCAAAGCAAGTCCAAGCAAAAAGAACAAATCTAGAGTCATCACACTACCTGTTTTCAAAATACACTATAAGGCCATAGTCACCCAAACAGCATGGTGCTGGCACAAAAATAGGCATGTAGACCAATGGAACAGAGCAGATAATCCAGAAATAATCCAAATACTTACAGGTAACTGATCTTTGACAAGGCAAACCAAACATAAAGTGGGGAAAGGATACCCTTTTCAACAAATGGTGCTGGGATAATTGGCTAGCGACATGTAGGAGAATGAAACTGGATCTTCATCCATCACCTTATACGAAAACCAACTCAAGATGGATTAAGGACTTAAAACTGAAGACCTGAAACTAAAAATATTCTAGAAGGTAACACTGGAAAAACCCTTCTAGACATTGGCTTAGACAAGGATTTCATGTCCAAGAACCCAAAAGCAAATGCAATGAAAACAAAGATAAATAGCTGAGACCTAATTAAACTAAAGAGCTTTTGCATGGCAAAAGTAACAGAACAACCCACAGAATGAAAGGAAATATTCACAATCTATACAACTGACAATGGACTAATATCCAGAATCTACAATGAATTCAAACAAATCAGTAAGAAAAGAACAAACAACCCCATCAAAAAGTGGGCTAAGAATATTAATAGACAATTCTCAAAAGAATATATACAAATGGCCAAGAAACATGAAAGAATGTTCAACATCACTAATGACCAAGGAAATGCAAACACAAACCACAATGCAATACCATCTCACTCCTGCAAAAATGGCCATGATAAAAAAAATAATAAAAACCAAAAAACAGTAGATGTTGGCATGGATGTGGTGAACATGTAACATCTCTTCACTGCTGGTGGGAATGTAAACTAGTACAGCAGCTATGGAAAATGGTGTGGAGATTCCTTAAAGAACTAAAAGTAGAACTACTATTTGATCTAGTAATCCGACTACTGGGTATCAATCTGCCCAGAATTAAATAAGTCATTATTCAAAAAAGATCCTTGCACATGCATTTTTATAGCAGCACAATTCACAATTGCAGAATTGTGGAACCAACTCAAATGCCCTTTAATCAACGAGTGGATAAAGAAACAGTGGCATATATATATATATATATGTATATATATATATATGATGGAATACTACTCAGCCATAAAAAGGAATGAATTAACTGCAATTGCAGTGACCAATATGAGATTGGAGACTATTATTCTAAGTGAAGTAACTCAGGAATGGAAAACCAAACATCATATGTTCTCACTGATATAAGGGAGCTAAGCTATGAGGACGCAAAGGCATAAGAATGATACAATGGACTTTGCGAACTTGGGGGGGCAGGGTGGAACAGAGGCGAGGGATAAAAGACTGCAAATATGGTGCAGTGAATACTGCTCGGGTGATGGGTGTACCAAATCTCACAAATCACCACTAGAGAAATTACTCATGTAACAAATACCACCCATACCCCAATAACTTATGGAATCATTTTAAAAAATTAAAATTAAAAAAAATAATGTAATAGGAAGAAAGGTGTTTCAGGCAGAAGTAATAAGGCGAGGAAAGGTGCAAAAGGTAAAATGTATGTGTGGGGGGAAAAAAGAAAAATAGAATGGGATATACCTTTAAATTTTATAATATAGCTTGGTTATTGGTAGCTTTGAATTCGATGTTAAACAAGAAACGGCTTGAATCTAATTTGGTCACCTATGAAAAGCTATAAAAATAATAATAAAAATAGCATTCCTTTCTTCACAGCCCTGGATGGCATGTTATTTTGTTTTGTTTAGCCAAAGGGGAAAATCAAGCACAATTTAATTTAACAAGTCTTTATTAAGAACTTACAAGGGGCAGCACTCTATTAAGCTTATAGAACACATAAGCAGAAGGAATAAGACTAACACAGGGACACAGCAGCAACAGGCCAAAAGAGAAAGGGGGTCCAGGGAGAAGGCACTGGTGATTATGTCTGGTCAAGTGTTCACTGTCATCTATTCTGCAGCATTGGTAGTAAACAGCAAAAACAATACAGTTATGTCAATATATTATTTTCTTGTTGTATAAGTACATATATACCTGTGCATGTATTGTGTTACATTTTATCTCAATGAAAGTATTTGCTGTCTCTAGAGCTGTGAATTAAGCTCTCTAAGCATTACAGTGTTAAGGAAAAATAACTTACCCAGGTTGACTCTATCAAGATTTGCTATTTCAGTGATACTAGTAAACCCACTACTGGGTATCTATCTACCCAGAAGAAAATAAGTCATTATTTTCTCAGAAAAGTACCCAGATAAGTATCACTCATGTTTCAAATGTTTCTGTGTAACAGATTCATTCAAGGTTCTCACTAAAAATACAGCTTATTTGTCCCTCCTCTGGGTTTTAATTTAGCATGCTTTTAGCAGAGGACTCCAGAGAAATTGCTGAAGGTGGTGTGTAGACCATAATACAAGAACACAATCATATAAACTCTGTTCAGTAAACAAACTCCCATCATTTTGTAAAGAATAATCTAACCATTTGGGAAAATGAAATAAAATAAAATGGTTTATTTATATTATTGCAAGTTAAAAAGGTTAACATTAGTAACTTCTATCTATAGTTCTTCTTTAACTCTTACACATTATTTCTAAGATAGTAAGTAAGTTTCATTTTATGTGCCACTAATGAGGAGTTCTGGGAGTACTGGCTTGTAAATATTTCCGGGGCTAATCAAGTCCACACTCTAGAGGAAAAAACTGTATGGTCAATAAGCAATGACTGCAATAAATGGTAGAAGTGGAAATATGCAGTAGGACCAAAGCTCTGTACATACTCACTTTCCTGAGATGTGTTTTACATTCATTTGTTTACTGTTAGCATATTTCTTTTTTTTTTTCTGAAATTTGTTTTCAGAAATTTGTGACTTATTTTTTCTTTTTATCAGGGTTGATGTTTTCTTATTCATTTTAGAAACATTTATTTAAATTGACATATTAAATTTTACATATTTATCACGTACAACATAATGCTTTGAAATATGTAAACTTTGTGGAATGGTTGAACTGAGCTAATAAACATATGCATTACCTTACATAGCTATTCCGTGTGTGTGGTGAGAATACTTAAAATCTACTCTCAGCAATCATCAAGAATACAATTCATTGTCACCATATTGTGCAATAGGTCTCTTGAACTTATTCCTCTGGTTTAACTAAATTTATTTTTTCTTTGCTTAGAAACATGTTTACCCACTACTTGGACTAATTGTTCAAATTTTCTCTGATGGGGACACAGCATCTGCACGCAGACTGCCTCCTGCCAACTCCAAGAGCCCCTTCTCTCTCCAAAGGGCTCTCTCTCCACTCACTCTAACACGTTAGAGCTGTTCTGTCCCTTCTCTGTTTTTGGAAATTCTTTGCTATCTTGAAGTCACCTTCTTTTCCCTTCTCCACTCCCTATAATAATTCTAGTTCTATCTAAAAACTATATCAAGTAGTAGTTTCTGGCTTGTTTCCTCCAGAAACACCATTCACCAGTGGAATGGTGAATTATTCAGAATTATTATTATTCAGAATTATTTACATGCAAAACAGCATGATGATGTCTTTTTTATCTCTACTGTGCCAACACAGTATAGAGTAAAGAAAAAGCCATAAAAAATCGGAAGATAAAGTTAACTAAATATATTTTATTTTGGTAATAATGCCCTAATGTGTAACTTTTCGTTGTTTCTCATTTGAAAACAGTTTACATCAGTACTGGAATGTAATTTAGTAAGCATTAAAAACTCGGTATGTAAGTAATCCTTCAATATGAAACAGTATATTTTAGTATCAATTCTACCATAGTATAAAATTATATATTACATGTTTCATATTAGTGTATATCTGTAGGTATACACATTATACACACACACACACATAAATACACTGCAATAAGGAATACTAGATAGAAATTGTGATTATAAAAATGGCAGAAATGTTATCCCAACTCTTACTAAATACTATTATATATTTAAGGAGATAAATGGGGGAAAGGAGAGAAAGAGAAAAGGAAGGAGTGAGGAAGGGAGGCAGGGAGAAAGGAAACAGAATATCCAAAAAGTTAGTTAAGTTTATCCCTAGGTCTCCAAAATTAGTATTAAGTACCTAGTCACATAGAAGTTTAGTTTGATACCTATAAAATTTGTATTCTTCTTAACCTTTTGAAGCACTTGCTAATGAGGCACAAAGATAAAAGTCTTTCAAATGTATACACCGAAAACCTATGTAGCATAGGGACAAAATGGAAGTTCTTTAGTCTCTCCCCATCTTTAAATCTAAGGACCCATTGAATGAGGATTCAGACTTAAAAACAATTATGACTTGCCTGTTATAATATGATCTCCCCTCTACCCAAGATTTACTCTGGAACCTCTGATTCATTGTAACATTTTTACATGGGTCTTTCTTTTAATTGTTCATGTTCACACTTGGGTTTTTGGTGTCTCTGAACTTATTGCTAAGAGACCTTTGTAATAGCCTTTCAAAATTAATGAATCAAATGCTGGTAAGCCCATGAATTTCTGAAGCATATATATTTTTAAAGCCAAGCTTTAAAAGTCAAGGGTGATAAGAAAGAGGATCAACTGAGTGCTACAGCCAATAATCCAACTCACTCTTCGATGCTTCTGAATTTAAAAATTAGAAGTGTTTCACTACACCTGAATTACTTGAATTACTTTGGCTCAGATAAGTAATTCCAATAGATCAGTCCTAGAGATAATCACCTAACTTTAAAATTAGACTCACTGAAATGCCTGCTTTCCTCAAAATATCATTTTACAGGTTGAAGATGTTGTCCTATGAAAATCTAAAGAGCTTTAAGATGAGAAACACCTTAGATATGATGCATTACATGCATAATATAAACTTGACTCACTTCTCAACGTTTCACATTTTTATGTATTTATACAGTTAAAATACAATTCAAGGGACTCCTCATTATACTTGTATAACTCTAAAGGGAAATAGTAGAAATAACAGTTATTGTGGTGTTATGCTAGTAAAAAAAACTAATTAGCTTAGGTCAAAGGATATAAAAATGGAATGGTAAGCAGTTACTGAATCATTAAAAGAAAGGAAGCGCTAGATTCCATGAAGTAAGAGATCAAAGGAATAAAACTCAAGCTGAGGTAAGTTCATTGCTAGCACAATTCTCCTTAATGGAATAAAACAAATGAAGAATCAGCTAAGTAGAGAGGACTTTCTATTACATCCAACATACTAATGATTTCTACCCTTCAGTGGCTTATCAACTTTGCATAAGTAAAAAGCATTATTAATATAGAAGTAGAGTGCATGACCATATTTTTCCTTAGGGATCATGCCATGTCAGAAATTATTAACATTTCTAGATACTCCAGCAAATACCCTTGGGTAGAATGCAACAGTAAAAAGTGATGTAAATAAACATGGAAGAGCAAATAAGACAAACATGGGGTAAAATGGATAAGTAGAGATAATCTGCTATAATTTATCAAATATGTTGTTAATCTATTTAAAAATCTGGGTGTGTCATCTTGAAATAGACTAAGAAAAATAATTGCATTTCCAAATGGTTAGAAGTAGACACTATTAAATGGTCAGTTATAATATGGAATGATATGCAAAGTTGATTATTTCTGTTTATACATAAAGTAAAACCTTAAAGTTTTCTTTGCTGTTCCACAGGTTTTTACTCTTTCATGGACCCTTGGTCACCCATATTCCTCAAAAAGTTGTGTAGCCATTTTGTGGTCTCTTATACACCCAGCGCCACTGCAGTGTCCAATGTAGCATCAGTTTACCTTTTTAAGGTAGCATCCATGTTCTACTTGTTATAGTAGTACTCTACCTTAAAAATGGAATTCCTCCCTTTGACCCGTTTCTCAACAGAAGCTTCTTTTCTGGGCTAGGTCAAATGCATTAAGCTGAAAAATTTATCCATGCTAATGATCAGTCATAGGCTAATTGCTCAAGGCATTTGAAAGTATGTGTCCATTATAACATCAGGCATTTCTAGGAATTATCTTAGTCTGTAGATTACTGAATAAATTTCAGATACCATAATAGATGACATATAGTGAAATGCAAAGATGATTAAGATTTTCTAAGGACATTCCAAGTATGAGGTAAAATACAGAACAGCAAAATAGAATGGATTCCAACACCCTGCTTCAAAACTCAGAGATACAAAAAGGATTCATAGGCATACCACTTGGGAAATTGTTGATAAAATCACAAAAAACATTAAACTGATGAGATATATGGTTAGATGGTTTTAGAAGTCTTCTATCTACATAAATGTAAAGTCAGTTTCCTTGGAAGCAACTTCAGTAACTAATATGGTTTGGTTGTGTCCTCAGCCAAATCTCATCTTGAATTGTAGCTCCTATAATTCCCGTGTGTTGTGGGAGGGACTCGGTGGGAGGTAACTGATTCATGTGGGCATGTATTTCTTATGCTGTCCTCATAATAAACAACTCTCATGAGATCTGATGGTTTTATAAAGGGGAAGTCCCCTGCACATGCTCTCTGGCCTGCTGCCTTGTAAGTAAGATGTGACTTTGTTCCTCCTTTGCCTTCTGCCATGATAGTGACGCCTCCCTAGCCATGTGAAATTGTAAGTCCATTAAACCTTCTTTCCTTTATAAACTACCCAATATTGGGTATGTCTTTATTAACAGTCTGAAAAAAGACTAATACATTCCATCTCTATAATTTACTAATCATTCCATCTCTATGATTTACAAACAATACAAATAATTTCATCTTTTAAAACTTTATGTTTATATCTGTGGGATTAATGGGGTCAAGGCGTATGAATATATGTGTTGAGAAACTAGATAATTGAATATAAAGATTTTTTAAATAAAAACTACTATTATCACCAGACTTATTATTCTTTCCACAGGTAATCTTTATCTTGATTCAGGAGATGAAGCAAAACTAAACCTATCCTAGAGATTTAGTATGTAGAACACACTGCACAGACATGAATAAAATGCATAAGGGCAATTTAAAAGTAATAAAAAGAAAAGTAAACAAAAAGTTAATAAAATGATTTATTTCCATTATTAGATGAAGCTTTGAAAATAACTGAAAATCTTCTCAGTTGGTTAATATTTTATTCAATTTATATAATAGCATAAATGTTACACTTTATAGACTACATTTGCAAGAAGCTTTCTGATACAGTTTGGATGTTTGTTCTCTTCAAATCTCATGCTGAAATGTTATCCCCAATGTTGGAGGTGTGGCCTGGTGGGAAGTGTTTGGGTCACAGGGGCAGATCCCTCATGAATTTCTTGGTGCTATCCTCATAATAGTGAGTGAGTTCTCATGTGATCTGGTTGTTTAAAAGTGTGTGGGGCCACCCCCCCCCTTTCTCTTGATCCTGCTCTTGCCATGTGATATGTGGGCTCTCACTTCAACTTCTGTCATGACTGTAAGCTTCCCAAGGCCTCATCAGAAGCAGATGCCAGCCCTTTTCTGAAAAGCCTGCAGAACCATGAGCCAATTAAACCTCTTTCCTTTATAAATTATCCTGCCTCAGGTAGTTATACAAAAATGGCCTAATCCACTTCTAAAATGATATCAGTGTTAGGCATCCAAGTCCAGGCCTGGCCATTTTAGCCTTGGTGACCCGCACATACACCTCTGGAAAGTCCCCAGGAGTCAGAAAGTCTAAAGTAACTGCAAGTGACCAGGTGGCCACAGAAAGAAGTAAAGCAACTTGTTTCTGCCTCGACTTAATTGCTCCGCAAACCTATACCCATTGTTCCTATTCAGGAAAAATTGCCCCTGGACATTGGGTTTCTCAAGACCCCAACCCTTGTAACTATGTAATCTACTGCACCCTCCCTTCTGACTGCAACCAATACTCTCCACCCTTATGATCATGCCTGTTTTCCTCTCCCCTTGTGATCATGCATCCCGTGACACCCTCCCTTTCCAAGATAGATAATCATATTTAGCTAACCATTTGCCCCAACCTATATAATCAATGCCATCTCCTACCCACTTTGCCTAACTCCTTTCTCAGACTTGGCCTGCTTGTACCGAAGCACAAAATAAACAGCCTTGTTGCCCACACAAAGCCTGTCTGGTGGTCTGTTTACATCAGTGACCCACAAGAGACTCTTAGTAATAAATTCTAGACAAATACATATGAAGTAAGAATTCTTGTGGAAAATTATAAAGAGATTGAAAAATAACATAAAACTATGGAAATGTTTCAGAACATCTTCTCAGCGACCTTGAGTTCTTCTGTCTTCATATCACTGAATCCCTTGCAGATCTTCCTCAGCACAAGCCTGGCTTGTGGCAGCCCCACAGGGTGGCTAGAACCAGATTAGGAGCAGTATTCACAGTAGTCTGGCCCTCAGAGATTGCCACTCTTCAGGAAAGAGGGAGTGCATCACAGCAAGGGAGTACCCCATGGGACAAAAGAAACCAGTGTGAGTTTTCTGTGTTCCAAAACTTCCCATGTGTGGGCAGGAAGCAGTTGCAGTTCTTTCAGCAAAAGTACAAATATAGTGCTGGGTTCATTGTAGGGAAGACTGTGGTTCTGTCCCAGGAGTCAAACAGCTCTGGTGCTGATGAAGGGATTAGTAGAAGGGGACTTCTCTCCCTTGCCCATCACTGCAGACACATCCAAGGCTTCTCCCATTGGAACTCAGCATGGGTGCACCTGTAGATGGCATTTATGGAGCATTTTGAGGTGCATTCTTACAGGAAGTATGTTCTTCAGTCTCAGGCTTGAAAGAGGGGCAGAGTCCCGATCCCTCTCTCTCTCCAGGGTCCTGATCCCTCTCTCCATGGAACATCAGCATTCCTAGAGATGGACAGAGATGTTCGCCTGATCTGCATATCTGGAACACTGGGACAGGGGCATCATAAGAAGGCTGATTTCTTTCTTACTGGCCTCATGGTAGAGCTAAGGCAGCTTCTTTCCTTCCCACTGAGAAGACCTAACAGCATTTCACCAGGAGCTGCCCCAGCCTCCTCTGTCAGGGCTGAGGGTTTTGCTCACCATTGGGGTATTAGATATACCCACCTGTTTCAGCTGAAGCCAGTTCTTATCCATGAGCATCTCCTAATAGCTTGAAGACTGAACTATTCAACCCATTGAAAAAAAATTCTGTGAAAAGAAAAGTATACACCACTGGGGACTGAGATAAGCTTCATGAGACCTCTTTCATCCTGGCCTCACAGGAGACAGTGAACCTGTTCTATACACAGTGTGATGGTTAATATTAGGCATCAATTTGATTGGATTGAAAGATGTGTAGATAGCTGGTATTGTTTTTGAGTGTGTCTGTGAGGGTGTTGCCAGAGGGGACTGACATTTGAGTCAATGGACTAGGAGAGGAAGATCCACCCTCAATGTAGGTGAGCACTATCCAGTTGGCTGTCACTATGGCTGGGACAAAGCATACAGAAGAAGGTGGGATAAGGTGGCTTGCTGAGTCTTCTGGCTTTCATCTTTCCCTCATGCTGAATGCTCCCTTCTGTTCCTCATTCTCTTGAACATCAGAATCCAGGTTCATCTGCCTTTGGACTCTTCAACTCACACCATGGAATACTATGTAGCAACAAAAAAGGCATGGTCTTTTCAACAACATGGATGGAAGTGGAAACCATTATCCCAAGCAAATTAATTCAGGAACAAAAAAACAAATACTGCATATTCTCACTTATAAGTGTTTGCTAAACAATGAGAACACATGGACACTAGGAGGGGAACAGCAGATGCTGGGGTGTACTCGAGGGTGGAGAGTGGGACGAGAGTCAGGATCAGAAAAAGTACCTATTAGGTACTATGCTTATTACCTAGGTGATAAAATTATCTGTACACAAAACCTCTGTGACATGCAGTTTACCTACATAACAACCTGCTCAAGTATCCCTGACCTATAATAAAAGTTGCAAAAAAATTAGCGGCCTATAATTAGAGTTTAAGGTGATAAAGAAAGGCTAAATATAATGAATTCAGCATAGTACATACTATATAACAGATGCAAAATCATGGCTACTTTGCTTCTCAGGATCTATTACTAAACAAAAGAAAAAGAAGTATATATCAACATTTACACTGGCAAATACATTTATCTGCAGCTGCTTAGAGCAAATATGATGTTGTCAGACAATGTGAACTCTACTGAGTTGAATTTACTTCCTAATTTTAAATTCTGTACAATAAAAGCAAGGTGATCTCAATGTAAAGCCAAATTGTTTTATACAGCAAGTTTTATATGTATATGAATTCCAGTTTGTTTGTGTGCCTAATTAATGAGTTGCAATACTCAGTCAGTGATTAATAATGAGAGGATGAGTCTAGATAACACTGGGCTGTCTGATTTTTGCAAGTCTCTCAGAATCATGATATATTTCTTTTCAAGCATGAATCTTGAAGACTTACAGGTTGTGAAGGGAGGGCTTAGGTTTCAGAAAAACACCTCAGTGATAGAGAAGAGATTGTCTGTTGTGTCATGACCTCTCAAGCAGAAATTCTATAAATAAGGATAACACAAAGCAGGATGGCAGGCATGTACCTATGATAACTCAAGCGTGTTTTATAGAAATCATGAAATTATTATATTGTGGCCTATTTGGCCAATTTTTAATGAGAAGCATTAGCATAAATTCTGTATTTTTGAAATTGAATTAGTAAACTCATGTTGAGTAAGGAGGATGATAAATAAGAATCCATGGGTGATTTATCACTTCTTCCTGGAGAGCACCTTTAGCAATAGCAAATGTAAATTAAGATGACACTACAAAATAGATTAGTGGAAAACAGTACGCAGAATTCCAGAGAGATTAACAATTAGGACAGGAGGTATTTAAAAATCACAGAGGAAACTCAAGTACCTACTAGTCTTGGAAAGAATTTGTGTTTATTTAGTTTTAATCTAAGAATCTCAGTACATTTAAATGGATTTTAAATTTACTTTCACATGCTAAAGTATCCACATTGTAATTTAAATCCTACAGATAAAAATAAAAATCAAAGTGTCCTAACTTTATTGAGAACTACAAAACAGAAAGGAAGCTACTAATGAATCTCTCTTGGTAAATTATTCACAAACAGACACATACATGGGGAAGATGAGCAGAAAACTGCACTTCACTAATACTGTGTGGCAGGATAATTTACTGGAAAATTCATTTGTGTTTTGTTTTCTCTGCTGAGGAACAATCATTAAAAAAATGAGAATTCATTGTGTTTTGTGCTCTGCGTTTTTTCTTCTGTTCTGTGAAGGTCTCTAGATTTTTTTTTTTTTTTTTGCCTCGGGGGATTTTCAGGGCCTAAAACAGAAGGTACTTGAAAATAACCTCTTTTACTGTTTTCTGTGGGGTTTTTTTTTTTTGGTGAAAGTACAAACTGAGGGTCGCAAACAAAGCCAGGCAGGTACCTAAATGAACAAAGCAGACTGGGTTTAATTTGTTACACGTAGGCTCAATTAAGTGGCATAATTGACTATATAGGAATAGTCTTTGTTTTCTTTAGGAATATACTTTATTCCCTTTTTCTTAAAATTCTTAACATTTTGGTTCATCTTTTTTCTTTCCTTCTTTGATAGTGTCCAAGAAAGACTGCACTAAATAGAGTTAAACAGGAGGGAAGATTTTACCAGGGCTAGTAAAATAGGGGTCAAGACTTGCAATACAGAAGAGAAATTGAACTCAACTTTGCTGAAACAAAAGACTGGAAGAGATTTTAAGCACTGCAGTGAACTAATGGAAAAATACTGGAGGACTTTAGATGGGAAGTTGGTCAATGTGATTAGGTCATCTGTGTTTGCTAAGAGGTGCCCACTGAAGTTACGCTTCCACTCCCTCAAAGAGATTCAGACATAAGGGCACTATCTTCTTTTACATTTTGAAAAGGTGCATTCCAGGTTTGTGAGAAAGACATTTCTGGGTTTTAAAATTGGCAAGAGGCTGGGAGAAGGTTTACATCTAAAGAGAAAGAGTTTGTAATTGCGACTTTTCTAAAGTAATTGCTCTTAGAAACACGTGGACTAAATAGAGTCTCTCTTTCACGTTTTTTAAATGGGTTATTTATTTATTTACTGAGAGGTTGGACGGAGTTGAAATCTTTATAGTGATTTATAGAACGTTTCTGAAAGAAAAGAATACCTGAAGAAGTAACTTAGTGGCTTAAATATTAAATTCCCTAAGCTAAGTCATATTCTTCATGTCTCCAATTTGACTAAAACAATATATCACAATAATAAATGACTTGTGAATTTATTTTGAGTGAATTCAACTGAATTATAATTGTAAAAATAGGACAAACAGAAATTAAAATATATATGTATATATATCAGAGTGTAAATATATATATATGAGGGACTGTGTTGAGGGACCGTGTTAAGGAACAAAAAACTTCTTTTCCTGAGTCCACAAGGGGCATGGTTTCAAAGGCAGGAATTTCCCAGCACCACACCTCCATCCACACCACTGGAAAGCAAAGTTCTTTGTCTGACTCTCCTGAATGCCAGCTAGCTAGAAATTCCAGGTAAGCTTCTTTGTTCAGAAAGCCCGCAGAAAGCTCTGGGAGGTGAGGGCTCTGATTGTGGGCCAAGCAGCCAATCCAGTATCAGAGTCAAAGATCAATCACTCCAGAGGAAGTTGGAAAGAACTCCTGTCATTGGAGGAGAACATGAATAGGGCAGGAATAACTTCAGGGTTAAAACCCCACTGTTCCTTAGCTATACACCAGGATTCCTCTCCCATGGCAGTGTGGGAACACACTCTCTCTTTCTCTTTCTCTCTCTCTGCCTAATACATAGCTTCTTTGCTAAACTCCTGGGCCCCCTCCCCTATTCTTGGGTAAGAGAGGTCAAGGACGCCCCTGCTCCCTCCCCCTGGCTACATATATATTTATAAATTTTATATATATATATACACACACATATATGTAGTTTTGTTCTCTGTTATCAGGTAAAGAAATAGAGACAAAAATAAGCCCCAGAACCTATTGTCAGAAAACAAGCAAAACCCAACACCACTAGGCTTATAAGTGCAATTGGATAAAAGCTTCAATAATGTGAATTAGAAGAAGCTAAACTCATCTATCAAAACTATTTTTTGGGCAGAAGGTCATGGTGGTCATCATTTCATTTAAGTTTTTTTTTAAGAGATAATATATTGATTTCTAAAACATTTATATGTTATTTTACGGGAGTTTGTAGAAGTATAAATTCAACTCTGTAGGAAAAGCTCTTGGAAATTCTCTTCCTGTATTTTATATTTTAGTGCAGAGGGTTGAGTTCATTATACTCCTTGGATCTGATCTGGGCTCACTTAATTTTTTCTTTGAGGCTTGCTGTTCTTTCTTTATGTGCTCCCACTGAGAAGTTTTCTATGTATTCTCATGAAATGTCTATTGTTGTTTTGTGTGTATATGTTTTAATGTATATAAATTGTGCCACAGATCTCATTTTTTTCCTCAAAAAGCATTGTAGTTTTAAATTATGTTTATGTTTGTATGTGTAGATCTGTTGCTTCTATGTGAAGCAAAACTTGAATTTCATGGTGTGCATTAATTACACTTTACTTATATACTGTGACAGTGATGGACACCTTGATTGACTCTAACTGTCTGCACTCACAGTAATGCTGTGGCAAACAATCTTGTTTGTGTCCATTAGAAAACTTTACAAAAATTATCTAAGAAGAGTATTTTGCAGTTATAGGTTATCTTATTTATACAACCATCAACAATTGGTTACCCAGAATGAATATACCAGCTTTCTCTTTCACTAGCAGTGCATGGACATTCTTACACCACATCTTCGCCGATTCTTGCAATAATTCAGCTTTCTAATGGTTGTAAAGTAATAACGCATTGTGTTTTAATTTTCAATTATTTACCTATTAAGTGATTTAAACATGAATGCAATAATTTTGTTAGCTTTTTGTGTTTTATCTTGTTAGTTGCATGTTTGTATCTTGTATCCATTTCTTTCTAATATGGTTTCTTTTTCTTGTTGCTGTATAGAAGTTCATTATTTATTCCACATATAAAATGCTTAATTTTGTAGTAATCAAATTTTCAATATTTTGACCTTGGTTTTTTACCATTGGTGTTTTTGCTGTTATAAGTCCTTAGCTACTCCAAGGTAGCAAAAATCATTACATTAATTCAAGCTAATTTTAAAGTTTTATCATTCACATTGTAGCTATTTCTAAGTTTTAGTTTGAAGACCTCTACCCATACAATCTCATGGATCTAATTATTTTACTTGTCCTTTAAAACAGGAGAAAGTGAAAATCAGTAGAAAGAAGGATAAAATGCATGATAAAAAATAAAGATAAATACCCTCTGATAGAGAAGAATACAAAGAAAGGTATATTTCACAGGATTTAATTACATAAAAATTGTTAAATAATAATGTTATAGACTGAAATATATCCTGTTAAAATTCATCTCTCAACGCCTTAAGCCCCAGTACCTCAGAATGTGACTGTATTTCGAGATCAGGTATTTTATTTTTTGAGATGGAGTCTTGCTCTGTTTCCCAGGCTAGAGGGCAATCGCGCAATCTCGGCTCGCTGCAACCTCTGCCTCCTAGGTTCAAGTGACTCTCCAGCCTCAACTCCAGAATAGCTGGGACTATAGGTATCTGCCACACATCATCTGGCTATTTTGTTTTTATTTTTAGTAGAGACCAGGTTTCACCATGTTGGCCAGGCTGGGCTCAAACTCCTGACCTCATGTAATCCACCTGTCTTAGCCTCCCAAAGTGCCGGAATTACAGGCATGAGCCACCATGCCTGGCTGGCAATAAGGTATTTTAAAGAGGAAATTATGTTAAAATGAGGTCCTTAGGATGGGCCCTAATCCAATCTGACTGACATCATTATCAAAAGAGATTAGGACATGTGAAGAGCTATCCAATATACTGAGGCACAGAGGAAAGGCCACATGAGGACACAAAAACAGGCAGCTATGTGCAAGCCAAAAAGAGTGAACTCAGGAGAAACCAAACCTGCTGACAACTTTATTGTGTACTTCTAGCCTCCAGAACTGTGGTTTTTAAGCCACCTAGTCTGTACTTTTTGTATGGCAGCCCTAGCAAATTAATACAAGTAGGTCAACATGGAATCGAATTTTATGTTGAATCATCAAAAAACCTTTCTGCCAGTAAATACTATCAAGATTAAAAAATAATTACTCCAGATTAAAAAAAATGACAATCACTTATCATGAAAATATTTACAGCTGTTGATGATAAATGCTAAAATATTTATGTATCAACTTGTGCTTAACAGGTAGAAGTATAGATTGTTAGGTCATTTTTAAACTTTCATATTCTATTAACTATTGTTCATTGTTTGCCTAGCTATGCTATTGTAAAAAGAAATGTTGTAAAGTCTTGGTATACATAATGAAGCAGAAAAAAAAATGCATTTGTAATAAATTACTCTATTAGCTTAATTTTTTTCAAATAACCATTTTAAACAGATGCTGGTCCACTCTGCTGAAATAGGCTGTTTATTCGTTAACCAAACATAAATTATATTATAATAATAGTTACTGCTATTTCCTAGTTCCTTTAATATTCTGTTTCACATCCAAATAAATGGTTCTTAATAACAGTGACTAGTGTCCTTATGCAATAAAAGTGAGGTATATTCCCACCTGTTATCAATGCTTTGACAGCAGAAGCTCAAGTTCAAAAATGATGTTTTTTTCTTAAATAGACCCCTTTCAACCTTTAGAAACCCTGTTGGTCTGAGATAGGTTTTTTAATGTATTCAGTGCTTTGATGATAACCAGAGCAATGGCTGTATGCAACTGTCAATAAATACACATGGGAAGAAAAAGCATTATGAAATAACTCAAGATAAAATTTATTGGTGAGAATTGGAGCCACTATCATCAGTCAACTGTCTCCTTTCATTTCACCTAGGTATATTGCTTTTAATTTTTTTCAACTTACCAAGGATCACATTACAGAAGCTAAAGAAATAGTAAGGACTCACTCATTGATTTATAGAATGCTCAAGCCTCCTGGTTCTAACTGAACTGAAGTTTACCTGAGTAATTCTTATATACCTAGATGATGACACCTTCTTAGAGTGGTGATAAAACACCAGCTCTGTTCAACATTAAACCAGCGAGGCATAGAGGACAGCCACCTTCTCTCATCCTCATTCCTGTTGATAAGATTATATATCACTGGGACAACAGCATGTCTAATTCAAGATATGAAATGCCTGTTTGTTCTCTCACATATAGTGAGGAAAAGCATTTCAAAGTTTTCCAGCTCTCTGGAACTAATCATGACAAGTTTATTCTCACCAGGTGACAACATTTTACTCTACTCTATCAGAATATGTGCCCTGTAAACCAATTTGAAATACATTCAGAGAACTTGGCCTTTAGAATCTTATAATCTTATCTTTATTTTCACAAAACAGGATCAACGGCTGGGAGAAAAAATGTGTGAAGGAGCATATGCAGAGAGTCACTCTTTCTCTGTCTTTGCTCTCACTTTTGCTCTCTATCTCAATCCCTGTCTCCCTTTCATTCTTGCTCTCACACTTGCTCGATCATAGTGCAAGGGATGCACTGGTGTTGTATTGACCCGGATTCAAATCCTGATTTTGGTTCTTAATATCTGAAAAAGTATTAAAATACTCACATGCTTAGCATAGTTTCTGACAAACATTTACCTCTTAATAAATGTTGGTATGTTCAAACTCCATCCCCATGTTGGATTTTGAAAAAGACATTTTATACTTTTGGTTTTCAGTCTGGCACGTAAGAAGCTTGAAAGTCACCACTCCATCTAACAACAAGTAAAAACATGTACCAACTAAAAAAATCAATGACTCTTCTTGCTTCCTTAAGAGAAGTGAGGTCATAGGGCAAAGCACTGCCCCCAAACTGAAGATACCAATAGAAAAATACAAAGCAAAAACCGATGAGCTGAAACCTCCATGGGAACCAGGGCTGGTGTAGAGAAGCCAGAACTGGAATTGACAAATCACTGGAGGCTCAGTGTGGACAAGTGTGGGTTAAAGGATCCAGGGGAACCCTGGCACTGAGGTCACCTCCACACTTTTGTGAGTTTTACCTCCTGAAGCCCTCCCAGGTTCTCACAGTGAATATCTGAGAAACATCTCCTGCTTCTGACAGGGGGAGGGGTAAAGAATCTATTTTTAAACATGCCAGATCATTCTGTCCTTCTGAACAAGCTCTGTCCTCAATAGAAACTGCTTAACCCAAGCCTAACTGCTTGAATTTTATCAGAGCCTAGGTGACCTGGGGGAAGAGAAATATCCAACTTCAGCCAGCCCTAGCCTTCCACGTGTGAGACGGGAAACTTCAAACTCCAGTCCACGGTAGTTATCTTGTCCCATGTAAGGTGAAGGAGAACACGCTGAGAACAAAGTGTGAAGCTCACAGTTCAGAGGCAAAGACTTACTAAAAGAGTAATGCTTAATCTAATCATAGGTCTATAGAATACTTTCCTACTGCCATACTTTGCCCCCATACAACTAAAGGCCTATTTACAGCAGTTTCTTTTACCCAGGATATCATGTGCAGCTACAAAGAAAAATTTGCATTACATACTGAAGGCTGTAATAATAATAATAGCAAATAAACAGGCTGAAGAGCAGAGCAGGCATCATAACAAGACTCAAATATAGCAGAGATATCGAAATAATTAGGGCAAAGATTGTAAACAACTATGATTAATATTCTAAGGGTTCTAATGTATAAAGAAGCTTGCATGCAACAAAAGATGGACAATGTAAACAGAAATATGGAAATTCTAAGGCCAAAAAGAAGTAGTAAAGATTAAAATTTAAAAAAAAACCCTTCCACAGAAAGTAAGGATGTCTTTAACAAAAGTATGATAGGCTGGACATGGTTGAGGGAAGTATCTCTGAATTTGAAGGTATCTGAGAAAACTCCCAAACTAAAAAGCAAACAGGAAAAATGCAGAAACACAGGACAGGTTATGCAAGAACTTAAAGACAACTAAACAGACATAACCTATGCATAATGGAAATGATAGAAGAAGAAGAAAATGAGAAAGAAAAAGAAATAGTTGAAACATTATAATACCTGAGAATTTCTCGAAATTAAAGTCAAATAGCAAACTACAGGTAATAGTAAGCTCAGAAAACACTGAGGGGATAAATGTCAAAAACTTTACACTTAAATATGTTATTTTCAAACTTCAGAAAATCAAAGATAAAGAAACAAATTGAAAAATGCTAGTGTAATGGGGGACAGCTTACCTACAGATGGGCGAAGATAAGAATTATATCTGGCTTTTCCTCAGAAATAACACAAGCAAGATGTGAAAGGAGTAACAAATTTAAGTTTGGCAAGAAAGAAAGAAAAAAAAACTAGCTAGAATTCTGTGAAATTATCTTCAAAACTGAAGGAGAAATAATGAGTCACATAAGGTAAGGATATCCCTTTTTACCACTGCTTTTTAACATAACTGGCAGCCCTAGACAATACAATAAGATAAGAAAAGGAAATAAAAGCCTTACTGCTTTGGGAAGAAAGAAATGAAACTGTCTTTGTTTGCAGATAAACGAACATCTGAGTAAATGTCCCTAATTGTTGACAATAAAATTGATAGAGCTAAAGTGATTATAGCAAAGTTGTAGGATACAGGGTTAATAAGTTAATACAAAATTAATTTTCTATATGCCATGATGAACAAGTAGGATATAAAATTAAAAACACAAGACCATTTACATGAGCACTTAAAGCATGAAACATTTATGTATAACTCTAACAAAACATGCACTATCTCTATCAGGAAAATGAAAAAAACTCTAATGAAAGAAATAAATGGAAAAATATTCCATGTTTATGAGTAAGACTCAGTATCGTCAAGATGTAAATTATTCACAACTTGATGTGTAGATTCAGTGCAATCCCAATCAAAATTTTAGAAAGTTATTTTGTGGATATTGGCAACCTGATTCTAAAGTTTATATTGACAGGCAAAAGATCCAGAATAGCCAACACAATATTAAAGGAGAAAAAGAAAGGTGGAGAACTGACACTACTAAACTCAAGACTTACTATAAAGCTACAGAAATTAAGGCTGTGTGGTACTAGTGAAAGAACAAACAGATACATAAATGGAACAGTATACAGAGTGCAGAAATTAAACTTACATATAGTCTACTGCTTTTTACAAAAAAGTGAAGGCAATAAAATTAACAAATACAGTCTTTTCAACAAAGTGCTGGAACAACTGGACATCCATGTAAAAAAAAAAACATTGAATCTAGTCACATATAAAATGCTCTTCACAAAAATTAAGTCAAAATGAATTATGGACCTAAATGTAAAATACAAAAGTCTAAAACTCCTAAGAAGTAACCTAGAAGAAAATTTAGATGACTTTGGTTATGGCAATGCCCTTTTTAGATACAAAACCAAAAACATAATCATGAAATATGTAATTGATGTTAAATTTTATTAAAATTAAAAATATCTTCTCTGGGAAAGACACTGTCAAGTAAATAAAAAGACATGCCACAGACTGAGAAAAAGATTTGAAAATATACACATCTAATTAGGACTCTTATCCAAAGTTTGCAAAAAGACTCTTAAAACTCAGCAATAACAACACAAAGTTTCTGTTAAACATGGGTCAAAGACCTTAACAGATACGTCACCACAGAAAAAATACTAATGGCAAATAAGCAAATAAAAAAGTCGTATACTAGGGAATTGCAAATTAAAATAACCATGAGATACCCACTGTGTCGCTATTAGAATGGCCAAACACCTATTAGAATGGCATAAGTCCGAAACATTGACTGTTGAGGATGTGACTAGAATTTTCAATTATTACTGGTAGGAAAGCACAATTGTAAAGTTATTTTGGAAAACAGTTTGGCTGTTTCTTACAAAACTAAACGCACTCTTACCATGTGATCCAGCAACTGTACTTCTTAGTATTTACCCAAGAGAGTTAAAAACCTATGTCTACAAAGAAACTAACACACAGATGTTTATAGCATCTTTAATAATACTTGACAAAATTTGGAAGCAACAAAAATATCATTCAATAGGTGACTGGAGAAATAAACTGTAGTGCATCCAGGAGATTGAATATTATTCAACACTAAAAATAAGTAAGCTATAAAGCCATGAAAAGGCATGAGAGAGCCTAAATGTACATCATATTTAATATGTAATGTTAATAATATACAATATGAAAGAAGCCAATCTGAAAGGCCACATAATGTATGATTGTAATTGTGTAATTGTTTGGGGTCCTGGACAAGGCAAACTAAGGGAACAATAAATAGATCGGTGGTTACCAGGGGTTCCGCATGAAGGAATAAATAAATAGGAGAAGCACAGAAGAATTTAAACTTGGCAAAGATTTTTCTCATATGACTTCAAAAGCACAAGCAATATTAAAGTTTTTCCACTATGTTTTCTTCTAGAAGTTTTACAGTTTCAGATCTTACATTTAAGTCTGTAATCTATTTTTAAGTTGATTTTCAGGTATGGGCTGAGGATATCCAGTTTTCTCAGCACCACTTATTGATGAGATTGCCCTTTCTCCATTGTGTTTTCTTGACATTTTTGTCAAAGATCAGTTGACTGTAGAAGTGTGTATTTATTTCTGGGATCTCTATTCTGTTCCATTGGTCTATATGTCTATTATTATACCAGTACCAAGCTGTTTTTTATTTATTTGTGTTTTCTGCAATTTCTTTCATTAGTGTTTTATTGTTTTTGGTGTACAGATCTTTAACCTAGTTGGTTACATTAATTCCTAAGCATTTTATTTTTTGAATTTGTGGTAAAGGGGATTGCTTCTTTTATTTTTATTCAGATAGTGCATTGTTCATAGATAGACATGCTACTGACTTTTTTATATTGATTTTATATTCTGCAACTTTACTGAACTTACCTGTCAGTTTAACAATATTTTTTGGTCATTTCTTCAGAGTTTTCAATTTATAATATGTCATCTTAAAACAAAAAGTTTCACTTCTTTCTTTCCAATGTGGATGCCTTTTATTTTTATTTATTTGTTAGTGTTACAGTATTAAGCAGATGTGAAAATACTTTGTCATATTGCTATAAAAGTTTATAAACATTTTTTCTCTGTTTTTGCTTTTACTTTATGGTGGATCATTATAAAATAGTTCATGGACACACAAAGGTCCACTGTCTAATTTTTGAGCCTCTCTGTTCCAATATATTTTAATAGGTCACTAATGACAGTATACACACACACACAGACACACACACACTCACTCTCCCTCTCTCTCTTTTTCTCTCTCTCTCCCACCCTCTTTTCAAGAGAGTGAGGAAAGGTAAAAATAAGTTATTCAATACACATAGATGATTTAAAGTATTAAACATGTTTTGAATATATCCAGTATTGAACTTTCAATATTGTGTTAAGACACATACATTGAAACAAAATCAATAAAACAAACAAACAAAAATCCTTAGTGAAAAAAAAAGTAGCCCTTCTTTCAAGTGGAATGGCTGATAAAAAAAATGTTTAACCAAAAATGCAAAACACTATACATATAGGCACCAAGATGAGTGACTTTCCATTTAGAAAATTTAGAAATCAGTATAGTTAGAAAAGTTGTCCTTTTCCCTTAGACTCTGCAATCTTTATAGAGGACTTAATTTCCAGTGAAAATAATTAAACTTGAGGCAAACTTCCCAGTGTTTTCAATGCATTGTAAGATCAGAGATTATTCCTGTCCTTGGGAACTTACAGAAGGCCAGCCAGAAAGAGGTAAATACCTGGCTGAAACCTAATGCATATGGTGGCAAAGAAAAGGCTTCATCTTTACCCTCTGAAGGTTCATTGAAATATCAACTCACAAAAGTCAGGTTAATTGGAGAAAAGGCACACAAATTTGTTTAACCTGTATTCACAGTGAGAATCATGGAGTGATTACACACCCCCACCCCATTCCCAAGGTGATTCAGAAGTTTATATACCACCTGGCTAAACAGATCATGGAGGAGGGAGAAGAGGAATTCCATTGAAGGGAAATAAAGGATTACTAGGCGGAATGAATGCATACAGGAACAGAGATTAACTTGTAAATAGTATTTTTGTTTGTTTTGACAGTGAAAGTGTCTGTTCAGGTGTGATTACACATTTTGTCTTACAGGGAGAGGAAGAATAAACTGTTCTTGTTGGGTCTGGATTTTAGGCACAAAAAGAAATTTTAACTTCTTAGGAAAGATAGTGGGGTTGGGGGAAGGCTAGACAGACCATGAGGCTTCCTCAGTTGTCATGTCACATGGCATATTTTTTGGGTATTAGCTTCTTAGTCCCAACATGTGTTTATACAAGGTGAAAAGAAAGATAGGACTGGGTCTCCAGTATCATGTGGACTGCCATGGAGAAGGTACAAAAGGAGAGCTTAAAGGCAAGACTGCAAGGAGTCCGGAGCAAAAACTAGAAAGACAGAGGAAACTACAAGAAATCTAAAACAAGGATTAGGAAAATAGAGAGTTAGGGCTTCAAGGGAAGATCTATGTGAGAAACCCTCTAAAGTCCAGAAGAGTAGTCTGCTTTTCCTATTCTTTTTTTTTCACCCTCAAACTATCATCTCTGGTTTTGTGTGTTAGAGGTAATGAATTAGTTTAATTTTCACCTTCTAAACCTCAAGTATTACATTGCTTTATCATACTTACCGGGATCCTAAAAAGCAAACATATAAACAAAAACAGAAAGTAAACATCACCTCCACAGGTGGTCACTGTGTACTAATCCAGGATAGGTGGTGATGGGGATGAGTTGGGGTGGAGTGTTCAGCACCTATGAGAAAGACAGCAACTACTCTTGTGGTCTAGTGAAACACAGGGTTTTCTTTAGGAGAGATTAATCAGCAGTGAGGTCTTCCTAAATCTAAGAGACATGAAGAACTTATCTCATGAAAATAATGATAGATATCCCTCAAGAATTGAAGATGGGACAGGTAACAAGTTTATCAGAAAGACTATTCTTGTGTAAAATAAAGAATCTGAAGAGACCAGAATTCTAAAAGCTATGTTGATTATTCCTATTGAATAATAATTATTTCATATTGATTGATATGAAATATCAATCAATTTCATGAGCAAGTATTTGCAGAACATCCACTATATTCATAGCACTGTGTTAGTCATTGCCACTGAGATACTGGATAATCTATCTGGAGAGACAGAAATGACAAAGACAAGGTATAGCATATTGTGCTATATAATTAACTCACTTTTTGCTGCTCTAACAGAACAGTACTGACTGGGTAATTTATACAGAACAGAAATTTATTCATTCACAATTCTGGAGCCTGGGAAGTTCAACAGCAGGGTACCAGCATCTTGTGAAGGCCTTCTTGCTGCATCCTCACATGGCAGAAAAGAGAAAGGCAAGTGTGGATGAACTCTGTGCCCTCACATGGCAGCAGAAGAAAATGAACCCAGTTCCTCAAGCCCTTTTTAATAGCAGCATTAATCCATTCATGAAAGCAGAGATTTAATCACCTAAACACCTTCGATTAGGCCCCACCTTCCAAAGCTATTGCATTGCAGACTAAGTTTTCAACACATCACATAAATTTTGAGAAACACATTCAGACCATAGCAGATGCTAAATTCTGTTGTGCAAACATTGGATCATAAAACATGAGAAAGGATATCAGTGTCAGGTGTATAAGGAAGCAAGGAATTCTGCCAGGAGATGAAGGAGAAGTTAACCATAAATGACAAGGAATATGTGGATAGGAGCAAATTATGGAAGACACGAAGGATCCAGTGAGAAGTGCTTCCATTGCAAACCCCAGTCAATTAGGATATGATCCTTTCCTTAGAAATAGGATCCAATGGACTGAGAAAATTAATCCCCCTCACAAAGAGCCATCTCAAGGTCTCAAAGTACTCATTTTATCACTACATTTGTAAGAGTGTATTTAAACATCACATCACTTTCAAAAATGTACCAATATGGTTTATATTTTGGATTTTTAAAAACTTTTTGGTATCTGAAATTCCAACTTTCCTAGTCATACTCCCTTATTCGTTCCCAGTCCCAGTGAAATCTGCTTTATTGCTCTGTTTTATTGTCTTTTCACTGATTGATAAATACAGGCAAACTGAAACAGAATAACTTATGTATAGATATGATGCTTGCTCATTGATCACAGTTATATCCCATGAATTCGGCAGCTCCGCTGGAACAATAGCAACCCTAGTTTATTGCAAGTAAATCAGTATGATTATCCTCTACCATGCACGTCTTTCAGAATCTGCATAGTATAGGGATTATCATTACATAATAAAGACCATTCTTTTCTGGCCATCTACATGCTTTTGGATATTATAAACCCAGGAGTTGATTTTTTCCCCAAAGAATTTATAAAATATTTTCACTGAGCAAGATGCTTGACACTTAGTGGTAGTCATAGGTGCTGGTCCTGTGCTAAGAGATCTTAGAACGGAGTCATGCTGGGGAAGAAATTACTTAAACATTTTTAAGGGCAATATCTCAAAGCTAAAAAGCAGTTTCTTTTCCATGCCATGGGTAGAAATAAGAAGCATTCCATTTACAAACTGCTGCTCTTTTCCCATTTATTTTTGTCCTGGAATATTTTATTCTTAAGAATACAGGGTTCTGTTGTGTGGTGAAACTTTCTGGCACATCTCAGGAACTAGAACATATTAGGCAAACAGAGAAACAGTATTTGCCTTAAAAGAGTTGCTGGACAATCTCTGCTTTGATTGTGATGGAACATACAGCAGGCTCTGTGAGATTTAAGCAGCTACATTTTTCAGGGTCCCTTGTTAAAGCTGTAGTCATTTACCCTGACTGGTCCAAAGAATGAATATAATGAAACGCTTTCTTTTGCTTCGGTAATAAAAGACTATAAAGCTTCTAGGAGATCGCTGAAAACTGATAGCATACTTGATGGTTTTGCAGCTTAGAGATCTCATCAGTATCTAAATCTGTCATAACGTATGTTTAACAAAAAAGAAGAGCATTTAGAGAACTGACTTGTTTCATTAAGTTACTGCTACATTCTCATAACCAGATAGGTGAGTCTATCATTGTTATCTTAGCAACAAGACACTGGCTTGCTACTGACATCTCCTTGGTGGGAATGATTTTAATCAATTCATGTTCTCAGCCTGCCTGCCTCCCACACCAACATACTCGCTGTGACTTGTATAACCACGGAAAATGAGTTTGCATTTTCCTTTATGGCTATGGATATGTGACTCAAAGGGGTTATTTTTAGAGAAAATGGAAATGAGATGTGTTGATAGACTTATACAACTCATTTAGAAATTATTTATAGGTCTTTGGTGTCATCTTAACATACATAAAGATCCAAGCTAGGGAGTAATAACAGCTTCTTTTAGATTTGAAAGGGTTATCTGATGTGATGGCAAGTGAACTACTGTCATAGGCTTGGACGTGTACATAGGCATCTATATGGGAATTTTACCACATGGGATGATGTTATTATTGAATATTACAGGACACTTGAATTGCACTATTCATCAGAAGATCTAAAATTACTCAGATTGACACTAACAGCAAACATAAGGCACCATTGACACAAAGTCCTCTAATTAAAATAAGTTGAAGGGAAATAAACTAAATTGTCCAGCCACACTTTATACTGTACAAATGAGATTTTCTACTGTTGCATTTGTAAATTTTAATTTTTTCTAAAATATTTGAGTTTCTTCTTAGACCAAAATATATCCTAATAACCTTAATTTTGTAGGTAAATTACTTTTCTAATTATCTCTAATTAGTTAATTGTGAAGTCAGTTATAATGTTTGAGACCTTTCCTTTTAGAGTAGATGTACACAACTTTCCATTCCCAATGTGTAGCTCTCCTTCTTAATTATGCTTAAAAAATTACAGTACTAGCATTATTTCTGTAGTGTATTACAGTATATAAGATTATGGATTTTTGTCTAAGTCAAGTTTTAAATGCCATGTGTGCTAGCTACTCAATTGCTGAAAAATTTGAGTAACTGAAATTCACCAAATTTGAATTTCTTCATTTACCAAATGTGGAAACATAATACTTGTACTATACCATATGTTAAATCAACAGGGTTTTTATGAGGATGGATTAATTTTATTAATAGTTCTTTGAATAGAATCTGGCTTAAAATAAGCACTCAATATTTTTAATGGTTAAAAATTATTATATTCTTAAATACCTAATCTATGTTTACTAAGTATAACTTACTTGAATTCACTAAATCTTTCTCAAATCTCTACTTAGCACTATGGAAAAAAAGTCAAATACATTTTATATATTTAACTTCTCTCCCTAAAATTGTGGTGTTCTTGGCTCAGTTAAATATTGTTAGGGATAATATTGCCTTTATTATCAAAGAACTATGCATAGAACTTTGAGAGTCATGAATGTCACAATTATACTTCACTCCTAAAATCTTAAATTATCCTCTGTTGTAATATTTGCTTATCATTTCTCATTTTATAAATGTATTAATGTTCTTGATTAATTAAAAGTGGTGAAATTGCATCCACCTTTAAATTAGATCCAACTCAAGGGAAGCATGTGAATAGAACTTGTGTCCAATGGATTGTCAAAAATTAGTCATTTCTGTTTTACATGATTAGCTAAAACAGCCGACTTGTGGCTTTTTGGAAACAATGCTCTTCCTCCAAGGCCACCCATGGGGGCCTTGGCAGCCTGGTTGGAAAGCAAATGCTCTATGCAATTGACAAATAATTCTTACCCATGGATAAATAACTGTGCTGACCTTCAGGCTGCTGCCTATAGAACATGATGCAAATTCCTTCAATTTTTTTTTTTTTTACTTTTTAATCTTTCTTGAAGTATTTTACTATTTCTCCCTTCTGTCAAAACGTATCAATGTCACTTTGAAAAACTTTGATCCATAATGCTACTGTTCCACCTTTTCTTTCTTCTCTGTATAAATATCCATCACAATTGACATTTAACATTCACAAATGATTGTAGCAGATTTCACTTATGCATGATTGGGTATGATTTTCTAAATTTAGACATGTGTTTGGTTTATCCAGAAAGTTTTCCAAATTCTTTATATTCATACATTAGTATGTAAAATAAATTACATTATTTTTCACAGAACAAATTTGTGTAACTAGCCTATTTGAAGTCTTTTGTTTCTCAGGTTAAAATGTAAATACCTCATTTCCAGCCAATTAAAATAAACTTTTTATTTGATGTTACACATTGTCTTATATATTAATAAACTGGTTAATATTAAAATAGGCATTTCACACAATCACCTATGAACTACATTCAGAGAACCACAATTAGAAGACTCTGGCAATGACTTTTGATAAAGTTGAACCATACATCTGCCTGATATCTTATGTATGTTGGGTTCCCTGTTATTTTAATAACTTACCACAAGATTGCCCTCTGTAGATTAAATGAGACTCCACTTTTAGGCTTTGCACAGATGTGGCCACAAATCTTAAGTGTTGGCTCAAACACTAGATTTTTTTTTGTCTGCTGTTAATAGTAATTATTTGTACTTAAGTCTCACAGAAGATTAAAGTAGAATCTGTATTACTTCTTTTATTTTTTCTTAGACACAAGATTTTCTGTCTAAGACAGAGGGAATTATTTGTCAGTCCATTAATATCTTCTAATAGAAGCACTTTGGTCATATATACATATATATCCACATATTAGAATTTTGCTCTTTAGGTTTTCACCTTAAACCAATATTTGATTCATTTTAAATCCAAGGACAATTCTTAATAACATACCTTTCAAAAGGACATTACTATAAACATAATTTTGTCTCTAACATCAGTCCTTCTGTTTGGACCAAAAAAAGAAGGCTAGGTTTAGGATTTATATACACGTTTATATCACAAACACACACACACACACCTCTTAAACAGATTAATACTTATATGCATATAACTTATGAATATATAAATATACACATATAAATGCACAAGTATATATGTGTACATATATATATTTTTGTGATATACATTCATGAACATATATAGACAAATGTATCTGCATTGGGCATAACTGAATAAATTATAAATTTTATTTTAACTATCAAATGGCCCAGTAATTACAAGTCATGGTAGTTTAAGGCAGATATAGAGGACAAGAATGCAGAAGTAACTACAGACCAAGGCATGAAGGGTGGCCAATCCAGAGGATAGTGGTATCAGTACAGAGCTGGAGATGGAGAGGGCCACATTTCCACTCTCATAGAGATTGCTTAATTTTGTCATTAGCTATTCTTGTGTGGCATAACCTCATGAAAATTCTCACTATAGCCACTCTTTCCTGAGATTCTCAATTCCAATCACTGCCACCACAAATTTTTTTTTATTTTAAAAATTTATATTTGATGAACTAATATCTGAAAATATGCATTTTTTATTGTACTTTAGGTTCAGGGGTACATGTGCAGATCATGCAGGATTGTTGCATAGGCGCATACATGGCAAGGTGGTTTGCTCCCTTCATCACCCCCCATCACCTATATCCTTAATGAGAATTACGTTCTCCCAAAGTAAGCTAGAGCCAAACTATATTGCTTGCAGCCTGATTGGCTATTCCTCTTCTATTTCTGATTCTTATTTATTGTCCTCTTCTTCTCAATGTAAAACAGGACCCACTGCCAACATATACAAAGTCATTATGTGCATTGCTGAAAGCCATCTTATGGAGTAGTTCAAATAGTAGTCATCTCTCCTCCCAGAAGAGGCAGTTCACTCTAGAGTGCAAAGCTGATTAGGTTAGTCAGAGAGAGACTTCTGCCCCCACCTGCAAGCTCTCAGCCAGGCATCTTCATGTAGGGCACAACTGGCACAGCTCTGCGTGTCAGCCTTAATGGGAAGCCTACGCTTGGCCACATTGCTTATGCTATAATAACTTGTAATGGCTTAAACTAACTTAATTTTCTTAGACCCCTGCTGTAATTCTTAACACACTAGTCTATGTCATTTTGGGAACTTGCCAAAATCATGGAGGGCTCCTGCCTTTTCACAAATCTCCCCATTAATTAGTTGCTTAGTTTTTCAAAGCAGTGAGATGAACACTATTAGAAATAATTTGAAAATTTTTTTTCAAGTGACTTTTTTTGGAATTCTTCCAAAACAAAAGAGATTGTCAAAGAGGTTTGCCAAAGTCTAGCTTAATGGTTAGTATGTAGTAATTGCTTCAAAAGGGACTGTTTTTTGTCTTCCAATTATTACATTTCCTTTTTATTTGAAACACTAAAAGAAGGATTTTGTAGTCTCTAGAATAAACACACAAAGGTAGTACGCAAAAAAATTTTAGTGGAGTATAGGTAGAAGAAAATATTTCCATTTCTTTTTTTTCCTTAAGATAGATAAAATATATATTGGGCTGGAACATTCACAGTAGAGACAGTTTATCAATTCTATTTCTTTCAGAGAGAAGAAAGCATTGTGGCTTGGTTGATGTGCAGAAAGAGCTCTTACTGAATCCATTAGCATTCCCAGTGCTGTTGAAGATGTAAATCACTCTAAAGGCTTTGGTGTATGCAGTCCTGAATTCAAATCCTATCTCTGAAAGCTTGAAGAAGAGAGTTGACATTACTGGATCACATTAATCAACTCATTAAATAATAGTACCTATATATACAACATAATCATTGAGAATGTTTACATAAAATAGAGCTATGAAAGATGAGGCTTCTGGGTAACTGTTGTTTGTTTTCTTTAAACAAGTGAATATCTTTTCTGGCTTTGACTGCACACATACTAGAATTAGAAAATACCAAGGAGATCATTGTGGTCCCTGGAAATGGGTGACCTATATCAGGGGTCCCTAACCCCCAGGCTGTGGACCTGTACTGGTCTATGGCCTGTTAGGAACCGGATCACACAGCAGGAGGTGAGTGGCAGGTGAGCAAGCATTATCACCTGAGCTCTGCCTCCTGTCAGATCAGCTGAGGCATTAGATTCTTATAGGACTGTAAACCATATTGCGAATTGCACATGCCGGGGATCTAGGTTGCCTGCTCCTTATGATGATCCAATGCCTGATCAGTTTCGTCCCCAAAACATCCCCTACTCCTACCGCTTCCCTGCCTCCCTGCCCCCATCCATGGACAAATTGTCTTCCATCAAACCAGTCCCTACTGCCAAAAAAAGTAGAGGACCACTAATCTATATCGTCTAAAGTGAAAATTCACTGTAGAAATATACAGAATAACTTATTTATTTAAGACTCACTTTATTAAAACCCCTTCTAGATTTTGTGAGATATTCACAATTAGAAACAAGTTAAGCAACCTGTGAACCAGGAAGGTAGATTTGGATTATCTATCAATGTTCAAGGACAGTACTTGATATAAATAAATGCTACCTCTGGCTTAATCAAGAAATAATTATCATCTAAAAATAGTGGCCTATGGATTTTTCTAAGAAGCCTGGATCTTGAGTTGCAGGAACTTCCAAAATGCACACAGAACAATTCAAAGATAGAATGTAGAATGATGGTAACTCTTTAACGTCTCTCTGCTTAGGCGTTATTTCTCATAGTTTATCTTGGCCAACAATTGTAGCCAGCAATTCTTATTTAGAAAGGAACCTGTAGAAGTTGTTTCCAGTGAAATACAGGTTTGAAACACCACCTTTATTTAGTTATGCAAAATTAGCAAGTTGTATGTAAAGGAAAATTATGAGATACATAAAGTGTGAATAAAATCTTCATAATGCTGCTTGTAAAGATTTAAAATAATAAGTCCAGTTATATATGTCACGCCAACAAAACAAAATATATTAAATAGAGATATAAACTATTATAAAAAGAAGGAATAGCAACAGATACCATCTGTATGAGTGTACTTTCTAGAGCAATACTCGATTAATTTTATAATTTTGATATCTTACTTAAATCAAATTTCTGTTTCACCATGAATGTCAGTATTACTTTAATGACTATTGTAATGAAGTCATTAAATCTGAAAGTCCATATTAATTTACTATAAGAAGACTCTTAGTGAATTACATTGGTAGGTGAGAAGGAATAATTTAGTATTATCTATTTGATTATTTCATAACCTATGTGCAGATCATAAAGCAGTTTCTGGTTGCTGAATTCTTATTTCAGTTATAATTACTTGATATTAAAATACACCATATTATAGGGGCTTTTCATTGGAAATCAGATCATGATTATTCATGATTATCTTTATCACCTTTTTTCACACAGTACTTTTTATATGAAAAGTTTGTTTTATGGAGTAATCAAATTCAAATATTGTAACTGACTCAGGAAAAAAAAATTTTTTTTCTTGAGCGCAATGCCTCATGGAATATTGAAAATGCCTTTAAACTTTTTTGGCTACTTTTATCATAAAATTTATTCACCGATTTCTAAGTCATGTGCTTATTCTGCCCTGTTTTAATTTTTCAAACTATTTTATCTACTACTTTGCTTCTATAAAGGTGAGAATTTAGTTTTGAAACCTACCCTCTACTTCCGCCCAGAGAGCACACACGCACTTGTGTATGCATGTGCAACCTCACGTACCTGCACACACTTCCCCTCCTCCCAAGTTCCTTATATAACTATATCCATTTTGGCAAAAGCAATATTTAGTGTTTGCGTTATTAACACAATGTAAATATTATTCAGGGCTAAGTCATGCAATGCACTATGATTATATTTGCTTTCTCAAACCATTTCCTATTGACCCTAGAGGTAATCATTGCCATCTTTATTTGCTTCATTTTCTTTGTCATAATCAGTATTCAGCCTGAAACACTACAAGGGAAGTATAAATCTCTGTTTAAAACATTTAAAACCTATCACATAATCTATAAAATTTCTTATTTTCTTTGCTGTTTCTCTTCTAGACCCTTTCCTATTTTTCTCCTATCTTGGCCAGTTGCTTTCGAGTCCTGCTGCATAGCTGTCACCCTTAGGGGGACCTTCACCTTCCCCTTTTATTCTTTATTATCTTTTTATTACTATGCCTTTTTATATGGAGCATATCAGATGGCTTCTCCATAAAAAAGGATGAATAGAAAACAATGTGCCAATATGTATACCTGAATTTTGTTTTCGTTTAAATTTTAGCCTCACAGGTTTGAACGTTTAACTTGGTATAGCATGCTATTTGGGGAATAATATTACCTCCTAATTTTGAAGGCAGTGTTCCATTATGTTACAGCTTTCTGATATTTAGAAGTTTCATCCCATATGTCTGAGTTAGTGTGTAAAGTTTTTTTCTATGGTTGTCCTCAAATATTATCTTTTTATCCCCAATTACTGGAAAATATCCTGATGGGATGCTGTGATATAGGTGCTGTTTTTTCATTTCTTATGCTGCTGGGCTCTCAATAAGCCCTTTCATTCTAGAAAGTAACGCTCTCTTTATTTAATAGTTCTTTGATAATTTCTTTCTCTTGTTTAATCTGTCTGGAGCTTCTCTTACAGAGCAGGAAAAATGGAGCTCCTGAATCAATCATTTTCCTTTCTATTTTCCATTTCTTGGACTTTTCTCCTGTCTTCTGGAAGATTTCTTGAA
The DNA here is from genome assembly GCA_963573385.1 of Cacajao melanocephalus. NCBI lineage: Eukaryota > Metazoa > Chordata > Mammalia > Primates > Pitheciidae > Cacajao > Cacajao melanocephalus. Next base: position 20,864 of record CAUYLG010012841.1, on the reverse strand, counting down.
CTTTATTATATATATAATTTACTTTGTGTGGAGATCTGACTGCCTGCCCCAAGCTCTATACATATCTGCAAGTTTTTCTCTGCAAAGGTTGAATTAGAGGGCCTGTGAACTCAAGTGCACCAGAGACAGCTGAAGAAAATCTTCATCCTAATCATTTTTACTTGTCACTTTTTTCTCTCTCCCTTCCTTCCTCCCTCCCTTCCTTTTTCTTTCTTTCTCTTTCTTCTTTCTCTTTTTTCTTTCTCTATTTTATATATATGTTTATTTATATGCCAATTCTATATTTATTTTTATATATATTCACTTATGTGTATGTATGCCAGTTCTCAATTATTCATTTTTAAGAACTATTAAAAACTTTTTTGTTTTCTGAATATAATTTTTATTATGTGTAAGCATTGTTTAACAATGGATGTGAAATTTTCTTCTACCTATCTCCATAATTACAGTTATTTTTTTCTTTAGGTTTTGCTTTGCCTTCTGCCTTGTTTTTGTCTTCATGTCTAGCTTTCCCCTGTTCATTTTTCTCTCTCTTTTATGTCAGAGATTATTCTTAAATACTTAGTCAACCAGAGCTCTTTCAAGTTTTTGAGTGAGAAACAAAACTGTTGGAGGTTGGGCATGATGGCTAAGCCTGTAATTCCAGCAATTTGGGAGGCTGAAGCTGGTGGATCACTTGAGGTCAGGAGTTTGAAACCAACCTGGCCAACATGGTGAAACCCTGTCTCTACTAGAAATACAAAAAAATTAGCCAGATGTCATGGTGGGTGCCTTGTAATCCCAGCTACTGAGGAGGCTGAGGCAGCAGAATAACATGAACCTGGGAGGCCGAGGTTGCAGTGAGCCGAGATCCACTGCACTCCACCCTGGGTGATGGAGCAAGACTCTGTCGAAAAACAAATAAAAACGCCTACTGGAAACTCTGGGCATGAGCAGGCTTGCTGAGTGACGGATTGTGAAGGGATATGTATTGGTATAGACAAATTTCCTAATGCTAACATAACAAATTACCTCACACTTAGTGTTTTAAATGACACAAAATTTACAGGTTAGACATTCAGCACAGGTCTCACTGGACTAAAATCAACGTGTTGGCAAGGCTATGTTGCCTTCTAGAAGAAACTATTTCTGTTTTCTACCTTCTAGAAAGAAGCCATTCACATTCCTTGGCTTCTAGCCCTCATTCTCCATCTGCAAATACAGCAACAGGGGCTAGAGTAAGTTCATTCCAGTCTAGTGTCATAGTCACCTCTCCCAGTGACTACAGCCAGGAAATGTTATTTGCTTTTAAAGACCCATATGATAAGATTAGGCCCATCTGGGCAATACAGGCTATAATTTCCATATCACCTCTTAGTCACATCTGCAAAGTCCCTTTTGTCATAGAAGGCATCATATTGATAGTATCTGAGGATAATGAACTGGGCATCTTTGGGGACCCTAATCCTGCTAGAGATCAAGCAGAGAGAATCAAGTAGGGAATCAAGAAGAGAGATGTAACCATTTTGTTGATTAACAATTTTCAGTAGATGCAGTTCTCTGCTCTTTTAGAGAAATCTTCCTTATTCTTCTTCCTTTTGTATGTAAGTCAGCCTACCAGCTTTCTAGAAGTCAAATGTGGAAAGTAATAGAAGTAAAAATAATTAGGATGCAGATTTTCTTCACCTGTCCCTGGTGCACTTGAGTTCAGAGGCCCTCTGATTCAACCTTTGCAGAGAACAAAACTGCAGGTATGTTTCGAGTTTGGGGGAAGGCAGCCAGATCTCCACACAGAGTAAACATGGGCATTCAACCAGTTGTGATGTTCTTCAACCCTATATTCTGATGCATCACATGCCAGCTTCTTGACACTCACCAGCCTACAGGCACTTAGCTTTCAGCTTTTCCCATCTGCTGAGTTAGTTACTCTGTAAATCTCTTTTTCATCTTCCAACATTTGGCTGGAATTTCTTATCTGCTGTCATCTTCTTTCCTATTCTCTTTTGTTTGGTGGATTTGTCTAGTTTCTAATCCTTTAGTATCATTTCAGTAAGTTTACAGGAGACAGTAGAGTTCCGGGGTTTTATTTAACATACCATATTACAATAGAATATCCTTTGCATGAAGATTAATAAAAACATACACCTTCTGTGTTTCTCCCTTTTCATAGTTGGTTAAGTTTTGAAGTGATGTTTGCCTTATACTGACTCATTTTGAATTGTAGTGTTATGCATGGTATGAAGGTTTTATAGTTTAGACATATATAAAAGAACTTTATGCAGCAATAATCTGTCATTTGAATACATATGTAAAAGGCATTTGTTTTGAAAGAAGAGCAGAATATTAAACTCCAGGGAAAAAGAGAGCATGGTAATCATTAGATAAAACTCTTATATATCCAATTAATTTTGCAGAGTTTATGATAAACCAATGATAATGTGATACAATGTTAAGTATCATATTAACCTTATTGAAATCCTTTAACATATGATAATTCTGGGAGGGTTTTTTATACATATTTATTCATATAATTTTTTATATTTTCTATTTTAACATTGTTGCAAGAATAAGTGAACTCAAATTCATTTTATAATGATCAAAAAATGTATTTATCAAAATTGAGAAGTAGAACCATATACTGAAATTCAGGGCTCTGCTTTCCTTGAGTTCCTATTTAGAGACTGATGATATAAATATTGCATACTTGGATTCAGCACATAATTTGGAAGCAAAATATTTTGCAAGTTCAATTAAGTTTAAACACGAAAAAAAACAAATTGCTGGAAGACATTTGGAATGCCCCAGGCCTAGACTTAATGACTAAACCATGTCTGATCTCCAGGGCGTTGCTTTTTGTAGGCTTTTTCTTGTTTGGAAACTTTAATTTTTCTTAAGAATCTAAAATTACAGGTTGTCAGCACATATGGCATTTTTTGAAATCTACAGCAACTGCATAGTAGGCAAATAAATGAATACATAGATTTGTAAATATAACTACAAATAAAAAATTTAAGGAAAACTTCTAGTCCCAAAAATCCAAATTACAGAACTTTAGATGTATGATAAAGGATAAAGTAAAGCAGTATCTCAGCAAAACAAAGCAGTGTGGGAAGCAAGAAAGCCAGAACATTAAATTATAGGCTTTGGGAAGAAATTACTCAGCTAAGGTTTATCTGCAAAATTCAAATTAAATGTTCCAGAAGCATGGTTGTCAGGTGTCCTTTAGGCTGGTTGGAATCAGGTAGGGACCATGATAGCAAGAATTAGTGTGTATCAATAGCTAGTGCAATACCTAGAGGCATGTGGACTCTATGAATGAGTTCTGGGTGACCTGTTCATTAACGAGCCACTAACTAGAATCCAAGGTGATAAGATGAAGCATCTTTTGAATGGGGCTAGTAGGAGATAAACAGGGTAACAAAAACTCACCGATCAGACTTAGACTTAGAAAAGTGCATTAGAGTGGTATGTGAAGAAAGTGTAACATTATAGTGGAGGTAGAAGAATATCAGTTTGGAGGCAACGTATTAGGTCACTGTCAATGAGAACAATTCCATGCCTCCATATGAGACTTGATGGCTGATATTTTTCCTACACAAATCAGCATTTTCTGTAATGTTAAGTCTGTAAGTAGAGGGATGTAGTGACTTCAGATAAGAGAATTGGAGAAGGGAAGGACGGGCAAAAAGAAAGATCCACCAATTTCTACAAAGCCAAAGTTTATTTTCTGAGGTTTTCTGAATTAAGATGTACTTGACACATATTAATTTATGATATTAATTTGTCCTAACATGACAACAAGTACAGTAGGTTGAATTTTATTATCAGGCAATGGGTAAAAGTGTCCCAAGATATTTACTAGCTCAATGGTTCTTAATAGTGGCTGTGCTTTAGGATCACCTGGGAGATCTTTAAAAAATACTGACGCTTGGGCCTTCTTAAATCAAATTCTTTGCAGGTGGGGGGCCTAGGCAGCATTATTTTTTGAAAGTTTCCAGGTGACTTTAATTTGCAGGCAGGTTGAGAACCACTATACTAAACAAATCATTAACAGTTCATTATTTTTGCTTAGATCGTGGTTGAAATATCCTTAAAAACAAAGGTGACCTTGAGAAACTCTGAAAAAATTATTTAGTTCTTTAAGTTCAAGCAGAGCAAAGATGAAGTTTGCAAAATTCAGCAGTGAATAAAACTCTGAAATCACTTTGCAAGTTTCAATTATTTTTTACAGTTTCTATGCATTTCTATAACATACCCAGAAGCTACTCTGATGTGTCTTTTGAAAGTCCACTGAGGAAAAACAATGCCTTTTCTTTCAAATTGTTTATTTTTCTACACACTGTTCAAAAAAGAGTATGGAAGCTATTATGTTGATATTTTAAGGAAAAAAAGGCTTTGAACTGTGTACTTTGAATATCTTGCTAATTGAAGCAAAAGAAGTATATATTTTTCTCTTCTTATGTTATCTAGAAAACTACCTTGATTATGGACTCTGCAGGCGTAGCAACAGCCTTCATCTGGAGAAGCAGAATTCATGATTTATTCAAATCTGTAATGGTAATGAGTCGTCAGTCTATGAGGAAAATTCAGGTCTATTCCAAGGGTACTGAAAGCTTTCTTTACGTGTAGCTGTTCATCTCTGTGACATTCCTGGAGGGCATCTTTTGATAGTTGATTATTATTTGAAGTGGCAGGAGGCAGGTAACTTCAAATGAAGCAGCTTCTTCAGCCTGAACTAATAGTCTTGGGAAGATATTTCCTGTTCAAAATACACCTAAATTTGTTGATTGTGACCACAGGAAGTTGAGGAATGTTATGGGAGAATGTACATTAAGAAAGGAAAGTGAATATAGTAACAACATCTTAGAAACAGCATGAATAATGAGTGCTGTTTGTAATCAAGCAGAGATTTGCAAAAATAAAAGTTGTTGGGAAAGAGGCGACTCAAACCGTCCTTAAACAAAATCAATGTATTCACCTTCCAAAACACCGAACAGTCATATTACAAAAACAGATCTCTCCAAAGAAGAGGGGGAGAAATTGAGTAAGAAGGTAAATAAACCACTCTTGCTTCAACTCAAATAGTCCAACTTTTATTACCTCCATATAGATATCTGCATGATCTTCAATTTGACAGAATTATTTTGCTACTAAAACAAACAACAATAATAATAAAGTTATGAAACTTACTTTTGGAAAGGGTCCAGTTAGGTTTGTCATGTAAAACCCTAAAATATGGACTGGCATCCTGTAAAAAGAAGTTATCGATGACTAACACCAGCCAGCACATTATTAGTGTAGAGTGCTCACCTCAAGCCATGCCTAACACACCCTTCTGCCCCTTTCTGGACTCTATACCCTTCCACTCCCTTATTCATTTTCCCTTTCCTCTCATTTCCTCTGCAGTTGGCTTTGAAGTATGACATTAACATCTCTGCCATAACTTTGACCCCTCTGGGCACTCTTCTGTTTTTTATACCCACTTTGTGAGGCAAGTTTGGATAATTTGCCTTTCCCTTCATTCTAGCTCCTTGGAATACTTGCACCTTAGATTTAATTTGGTTCCTGCCAATTCAAAAATACTGACTAGCTCAAGAAGACAAAGAAATGAGGCTCAGAGCTGAAGGCAAAACTACTAATGATAGTATTTGCTGTATTTCAGTCACTCGTAAAAGTAGCTGGAGAAAAGCCTAGTTTTTGCTACTGCCTTTGGTAACTACGAAACAAGTAAATTCAAACTATTTGTAGAAAGTCTGAAGTTGCTAATCATATTATAAATCTTATATATAGAATGAAATTATTATGTGAGACATCACACATCTGTGGATCATTTTCATAATTGAATCTGGGTGTACATCTGTGTGTCTTAGTTCACTTGCAAAACTTGGTTTTCTAATGAATTAGAAATGCTAAAATTAAAACCCCTATAAACCCACTAAAAGGCTACAAAAGGAATCACAGAGCTGGAATCCACTTCACACAATCACATGTTCAAATCTTATCTCACAGAGATCCACAATGAAATCTCAAAAAAATAGCATATAACATTTTAAGAGATGAAAATGGAAATTTCAGCCATAATGATTTATTCTTCCAATCCCTTTATTTCATAATTTTACTTTGCTAATTTTCCCTAGAGGATGTATCAACAAAACATTTCTTATTTGTCCTTTCTTACTCTGCTTTTCTTTTACAGTATCGTTATGTCCATAATTATGTACTTGCAAATATCTACTATGCAATCATTTAATCTCCTCTTTAATAAACGAAATTGCTCATTATGTTAAAAGGAACTATTCCTTTTTATTGCATTAATATTGATTTGTTGGCTGGTTGGTAGAGAGACTGAGTTGCTCCTGCTTATCTTCTAAGAGTCTTTGGCATGACCAACTTTTCTTATTTGTGAACTCACTAGCCTTTCAACTCCTTTACAAAACATAGGTCAAAATTGAATACATTTTCATGGCTACTGCAAAAATACATAAAATAATTAATTCTTGCCTCTGCATTTTAATTTTCCTAAGTTATATCGGTATTTTTAGTGAAAAATACCAAGTCACAGTCAGCCTGTGGACTCTGTGACCCTGCTGTACTTTTGTTTCATTGATTTTCCACCACTTTTGTCAATATAGTTTGATATGCATTTTTAAATAGACCAACTTGGCCATACTTTTGATAAAATTCATCTTGGTATGGGTGATTCAGTACATTTTTTAATAGGTTCTAGTATTTGGCGTCTAAAATTATATTTAAATTCAATAAAGCATGGTATATTTATATGATCTTAAGGGTATACAATAGATAAGACAACATACTTATTCTGGGAAATTTTATTAACTATTGTTGGAGATTACAGGCAAGTTAAAATGATAGCACAAAACAAATATGGTAACTACTGTAGACATAAAAATCCACAACTTTTCAGAGATTAAAATTCTATATGAAAATTACTTGCTCTACAAAATTTAATAAAAATATTGAAACAAACTGGTCCAGATACCTCCTGAGACCTTACTGGGCACATTACTCTAGTTTAGTTGTGAACAACTAACATCTATGGGGGAGAACTCTGAATTACTGCACAAAAATAATAACTACCAATTCTTTGAGTTCTATGTATAAGATACTGTGCAAGGTGCTTTGCTTACTCTTACCCTACTTTACAGTTATTTTCTTCACTTTACAGAATAGAAAGCATAAGCTCAGAAATAAAGTAATTTTCCGATAGTCATAAAAATGCTTTAAGCTTTGATAAACATAGAGACTTTTAATGCTAATTTGTATATACTTTGTCTTTGCTTCAGGGTACACAGAATGATTACATTTACTTTTTGCAGTTAGGAGGAACAAGCAGAAGTATCATGTACCACTTTCTTCTGCTACTGAAGCAACATGTGATATTCAAGACAGGGAAGCCTCCATCAGTTCGAGACTGATACAGAGCAGAGACGACCTCCTATACACCCTCCCACTGCTGGCCCATGGTGGACAAGAAACCAAGAAATTTAATTATGTTAAACTCCTGAGATATTTCTATTTTTGCCACTGAACATTATTCTAATTTATGTGGTATATTTGATTATAGAGCTACCTTGTTCTTTTACTGGGCAGAGAGAGAGTTCCAGCTACTCAGTTGGCTGAAACAGGAGGATAGTTTAAGCCCAGGAGTTTGAGACCAGCCTGAGATACATAGAGACCTCAGCTCTTAAAAATATATACAAAATAAATAAATGACAATAAAGCTTACAATTTTTTCAACAACAAATCTGTGTATACTTCAAATGTGTTTTATACCTTAGTAACTTACTCAGTATCATATAAACCTTTCCACCTTTCAGAGTACTTTCTCGTCATTTTTTCTTAAAATGCTCCTCCCAAATCCTATTCTTTTTTACTACTTTTGATCCGAACTGTCCAATATGTGACTTTTGTCCATATGTGTCCACATTCAAATACTGAGCCTTGAAATATAGCTAGTTCAAAATTGAGATACGTTCTAAGTATAATACTGCACACTGGATTTTGAACACAAGACAAAAAGAATATTAAATATCATATTCTTAAAATTAATTATATGTTAAAATGGTATGTTGGATATATTTGGTTAAATAAAACTTTATTAAAACAAATTCATCCTGTTTATTTTTGTTTTTGTTTTTGTAAGTGTGGCTGCTAGAAAAACTAAAATTACACAGGTGGTTCACATTCATAGCTTGAATAATATTTCTATGGAGAGCATAAATATAGACCTTGATGAAAGAATATACCCTTCTTAAACTTTTCTTGAAGATCTAAATCAGCTGCAGTGATTTTCTTTCTTTTGTAGGGGAGAGAAAAACATCTTTTTTAACCCATCTGCCTATTTGAGGTTCTAGCTGAGACCCCTATAACAAAAGACATATAAGCATACAAATTCCCTTAAGTTTTATGAACACAGAAGCCTTTATAAGAAAATGGAGACAAGAAGAAACAGTTAAACTTGTGTATGCTTATGCCTGGATTGATGAAGAGTAGAGAGACGTGGAGAAATATGACTGGACAAAGGGTATGGCAATAAACCGGGAAAACAGCAAGTCCTGTTTGTTCAGATTCTTCTGTGTGGTGCTCTGTCTTGAGAAAAGAATGTGCCTTTCTTCTGGGTATAAGGAGGGTAGGTCTTACAACCTGCTTCAGGGAAGAAGGGCAGGGGGAAGGTGAGAGCTTCTGCTATTGTTCCAAATGCCATGGTGCCATATTTTAGCATAGCATTACCTGAACCCCATCATTCCACATAACCTTACTTTGCTATTTTTTCTATTCGTATTAGTCCATTTTCATATTGCTATAAAGAAATACCTGAGACTGGGTAATTTATAGAGAAAACGAGGTTTAATAGACTCACAATTCCACATGGCTGGGGAGGTCTCATAATCATGGTAGAAGGTGAAGGAAGAGCAAAGGCATGTTTTACATGGCAGTGGGTAAGAGAGTGTGTGTGAGGGAACTGCCCTTTATAAAACCATCAGATCTCATGAGACTGTTCACTATCAGGAGAACAGCACCATGGGAAAAACCAACCCCCATGATTTAATTACCTCCTACCAGGTCCCTCACACAACATGTGGAGATTGTGGGAGCTACAATGCAAGATGAGCTTTGTTGTGGGGGTAACACAGCCAAACCATGTTACTATTGTATATTATTATGTTAATGGTGTTTATCAGAAACAACTGTCCTGTCTTAATAGGTATAAAGCTTTTTAAAATTACAGGATATTTGTGATTTCCCCGAGATCTCCTAATGTACTCTGCAGTCTACTTTTGTACAGACTACACATTCTATGAACTGTTTTAACTGATTTTGGACAGTGAGGTTTCTGAGAAAGACATTGATGGCAGGCTGGTTTGATTTGTGATTGTTGTATCTATTCTGGGCTCTCACCAAATGCTCACTGGAGTAGACATTTCAGAGTATAAAAATGTGTTTAAAATTCAAAAACGCCAACAAAAGGCACTTAAATAAACCAAAATTTGAAAATCACTAATTTCAATTTTTCTAAACTCTTAATGAAAACCTCATCTGGTCTACTATTGGAGATTAACCAAAGGTCATGTAGAAAAACAAAACAGAATGTAACAAAGCAAGCTCTTCTACTATTTCATGCTTAGGTACATTGACAGCTGCTCCTTATAGTAATGGGGCTAATCAGAAATTAAATATTCATGTTTTGGTTTGAAGAAATATCTTACTCATACTATGCAAGTTCATAGGCCCATCTCTAGGAATACTGAAAGACATATATTTTTCTCACATAAGTAAATATTCTACCATGTTTCAAAAAAAAGTGAAAGACAATAAAAATGGTATTGAAAAGAGTGTGCTAAAGATGACCATCTGTTCTCCATGGGATGGAAGAAAAGGAGCTTAAAATTACATTAAGGAAAACAGTATGTTTAAAAAGTATATTAATACCACAGACTGTTGGAGAAGGCATTAAAGAAGTGTGCAGGGAAGCAGTAATCAACTGTGCCCTAAAGCAGACAGGAGAAGCCAAGTCTCTGGCAAAGAGTTGGTTAAAGACCCTCGTGTGAAGTCATCATACCTCTGGCTGATTCAGGATTTGGTGGGAGAGGCAGTTCAAAAGTCTAAGACTTTACTGGATTGCCGTCACTGTACACACACAATCTGCTTAGTGAAACTTTTTAAAGTGTTTTAAAAATAAAAATAAACTATGTCTGTAACTTTGTGATGTGTTCTAAATGTGTATAATTCTTCTCTCAAAAAATCTTTATTTAATAAATAAAATAATCTGGGATATTGATGACATGTGCATCTCTAATAAGAGAGTAATGTGCCCCACAGAGAAAAAATGTGTATAACAGCAGTCAATAAAAGAAAAAAAAAATCAGCATCTTTTAAAGAAACATGGCAGAGGAAGCATGCTGTTTAATGCTTTGTATCTCTACTAGTTGTCACTCCTTTTGGGGAATAGACACAGGAACAAAAGTTACCCCTTTCTCTGACGTTAGCAAAGTTAATCATTCCTTCAGTTCTCCTTTGATTTGGAACCTCCAATCTTAGTCCTTTGCAGGAGTAGAGTGATCGTCAGATTTCTTATCACAAGTGCCTTTTATTCAATTGCTGATAATCTCCCTGTATTACAGGCAGCACTTTTTCATTTTCCTGGTGAGGTGCTCTCAGAGCAAAATAAGGATTAAGACCATATTTTATACATTTTCTATCTCTAAAATCTAGTGCTGTAAGTAGAAAGCACTTGCACTTTGACATTGAAATTATTTTAAACAGACTTACATTTATGTAATCTGCACATTTATGTCAAATAGCCAGAAATCAACATTGACTAGTGTTTTCCCAATATGTCCCTAAACAAGTGAGCAATATATTAATAACTAAAATAAACTTGAGAAATTAAGCAGTGCCTAAAAACACTGGGTATTCTTCCTAGGAAAATAACATAGTGGAGTCCTATGAAAACCTGTTAACTGAAACAGCAACAGTGACGAATATGCTAACAAATTCCCAGACATTTTAGAGGGAAAGTTAGTACCAGTGAAAGTCATTTTACAACCTTGCTTTCTTCCATTCCTTCCTATAATACATGGGTCCTCTTTTAAAAGACAGCTGAAAAAGGTTGAGTGCCCTCAACTCCTTGGGAGCCTATTCTTATGTAAATGAGAGCATTTAGACTTTGAAGAACCAATTCTCTCCAGTGAACTTCACAAGAAGCAAAGCTTCAGACTCAAATTACTGGGTGCCATACCACACACTAAAAAAAAAAAATAAGAAAAATCTGTAGAAGCTGAATCATTTAAAACTAGATAGTACCAAAGTGTATGAGACTATGCTGTAGGGAACAATTAAGCTTTGCATTAGGTGGCAGGATAGATATTTGTGTATCCTAATTTTATGATTTTCTGCCATGGGAATGACAATCTAAAAATGGGATACTGCTTTCCTGGAAGCAGGAGCACTGTTGTGTCTGCTGACCTGCTGAAAAACTCCAAAACATGAAAAGCCTAGGGGGAATTCAGTGCCAGGTGGTAGTGAGGATTTCTAGGTAGGGCTCCTCTAAATTGACTGTCATGGCAGGTGAACAGCCACAGTCATGGACAGGGATCTAGAGGGCAGCAGTAGTGTAGACAGTATAAGTTGCCAGCATTCTTTAGAGAATCCCTCCTGACTTTTGAATGTACAACTGTACTTCACAGACATAGGTAACTTGAAAGAACTGTAAACCAAAAATAAAATTCTAAGCCCCTCAACCAATTGACTGGACCCCTCCTCTTGGACAAGGATATTCCAAAGTTAACCTAAAAAAACTTGTTTAGTCCAGAATGAAAAGAGGAGGTCATATAGGTCTCACTACACCCTCCTCTCTTTATAGTTCAGGCACAACTGACTAGCATTAACATTAAAACAGAGAACTTAAGACGAAGAAAACAGGCTATTTGTAGCAATAAGATACCAACATGAGACAGTAGGTCCTGAAAAGCATTTTACCCCAAAATATATTTCCTTGACATATTTTGAAATGGCCCTGCAAAGCTGTCTCTTGTGGGGAAAATCTACATTCTGTAGAGAATCCCCTTCTTTTTCCAGACCTTTCCTAAGTCAAGACAGAATAAACTAAAAGTCTGACACCTTTTTTTTATGGCTGATAAGAAACATTTACAATCTGGTTTCTATGAAGCCTGCTACCTGTAGGCTTCATCTGCATGATAAAAATCTTGGTCTCCACAACCCATATACTCCTTTCTATGGATTCCAGGTCTTTGGATAATAACTTAACTCTTTCAAGCAGTTGCCAATCAACATGTTCTCCCTTATTTGTGGGATCTAAAATTCAAAATGATTGAACTAATGGAATAGAGAGTAGAAGGATGGTTACCAGAGACTGGGAAGTGTCACAGGAGAGTAGGGACAGAGAGGAGGTGAGGATCACCAATGGGAACAAAAAAAAAAAATAGAAAAAATAAGACCTGCTACACGATAGTACAACAGGGTGATTACAGTCAATAATAACTAATCATGCATTTTAAAATAAGACGGTAACTGGATTTTATGTAACTCAATGGATAACTGCTTGAGAAAATGAATATCCCATTCTTCATGATGTGCTTATTTCACATTGCATGCCTGCATCGGAACATATCATATACCCCATAAATAGATACACCTACTATCTATCTATCTATCTGTCCATCCATCCACACATACACTCCTACTATGTACCCACAAAAATTGAAAATGAAACAATAAAAATAAAATAAACAAAATCTTTGAATCCACCTATGACCTGGAAGCTGCCCTTCTCAGCTTTGAGTGTCCCACCTTTCTAGACTGAACCAATGTGCATTTTACATGTATTGATTGATGTCTTATGTCTCTCTAAAATGTATGAAACTAAGCTGTAGCCTGACCACATGTTCTCAGGACTCCCTGCAGCTATGCTACAGTCCTTGTATTGGCTCAGAATAAATCTCTCAAAATATTTTCTAGAGTTTTACTGTTTTTATCACTGAATGGTTACCATACGCTTTTGTTGTTGCTTAACAAGTTGTAGTTTAAGTTGTCCTTATTGCAATGATATTGCTTGCTATGTTTTTTGAGGTTACTTGAATAAACTTATTTATGGTCAACAAGAATTTATGTTCAGCTGTCCAGTTTCTGAATTTAGTGGGGTCTTAGGCAGGAGATATAAATGTAGTTTCCCTCAAGGAGCTTGCAATCAAGTCACTGTTCCTTAATTGATTTTAAGTACATTTTAATGGAATGAAATCAATAGTTAGAATAAGATTAACCATTTTAAAGTGTACATTTCAGTAATAGGTGGTCTATTTACAACATTATATAGCCATATGCTCTAATCTCTTATTTAAAAACTATTTTATTACTCCATAAAAGTGACCAGTACACATTTACTAATTTTTTTCCACCTCCTACCCTAGATTTGCCTCTTCTGGATTTACCATATTTATAAGAAAGATTCAATATAAAATTTTCTGTTCTGGAGTATTCTACTTAGTATAATGGTTTTGGAGCATTACAATATTTTATATATATCTATATATCTATATATAAACTGTTTACCCACTCATTGATGGACATTTGCAGTATTTCAATTTTTGACTTGATACAAATGTTCGTATACATAGTTCCTTGTAGTCGCATTTCATTTTCTTTTGGGTATATATGTAGAAATAGAATTGTAGGGTCATATGGTAATTTTACGTTTATCTCCCAGAGGAACCATGAATTCCTATCTATTTCATAGTTCATGTAAAATAGAAGCTATGTAATTGCAAATAAACTGTTTTGTTTTTTATAAGGTAAACATATGGATATGTGAAAACAGATTTAAGTCAAACAACTCTGATTTCTAGTTGGGTTATCAGGGTAATAATGATCACTAGCATCTTCCTACTTTAAAACATTTTATTATTAATAATACATATCTCATTTTATCTTTATAAAAATTTTTGTGTATTTTTGTATTATAAGACTGACAGCAACCACTTTAAAAACTATAAAAAAGACACACTCAAATATACTATAAATAAATCAAGATGATTTATTAAGCTATGTTTTAAAAAATATAAAACAAAATGTATTTAGGGACAAGAATCAGAAGGAAAAAACCCAGAAAACAAATATAACATGTCAGACTTAAGTTCTAACTTATTAATAATTATCTTAAATGTAAATGAGCTAAATATACCAAACAAAAGACACAGACTAGCAGAATGGATATAAAACATAACTTAACTGTATCCCCCTTCAATAAACTATCTTCAAATTAAAGGACAAAAGTAAGTTGAAAGTAAAAGAACGGAACATGATTTACCATGCAAATGTTATTCAAGTAAGCATGAGTGAGTGATATATTGAAATTTAAATATGTAAACTACAGAGAAAGGAAAAGTAATAGATACAAAAATCGGAATTGCATAGACAAAACAGTGAAAGTATAAAAGATTAAAATCATTGCATGATGATACACCATACTAAAAGTGTATCAACCAAACATGGAGCTTTGAAATAAAATACATGAAATGAAAAAAGAGTTGAAAAAAAGACATGAACAAATTCACAATTATTAAGAACATCAACATCTCACTTTTAGGAACTTATACAAGTGTTAGCTAGATAACAAGGACACAGGAAATCTATAGTTAGATTGGCATATATAGAACATCTACCTGATAAGAGTAAAACTGACATTTTCCAAATGCCTATGGAATATTCACCAAGACAGACCTCAGAAAACATAAAATAATTGAAATCATAGTGAATTATTTGTCAAAATATGATCCAGCTAGGAATCAATAACAGAAAAACAACAGAAAAAATTCTAAATATATGGATATTGACAAACATATATCTAAATATAGGTCAGAGTTGCAGCATCAAAGGATATATTTAAAAGTATGTAGAACTAAATGAAAATGAAAGTATAATATATCCAATATTTAAGTAATTAAGCAAGCAGAAAAAGAACTAACAAAGATAAAGCAAAAATGAATAGAATTAAAAATAGAAACACAAATTTAAAACTCAATGCAACAAAAGTTGATTTTATATATATATATATATATTTACAGCAAGATTGACAAAATATATGTATATCTTAAAATATATATATTATATATTATATATATATTACTCATTGATGGACATTAGCAGTATTTCAATTTTTGGCTGGATACAAATTATAATATATATATTCTAAGATACATGTATCTTAAAATAAATAAATATTTCTATATTATAAATATATCTTAAAATATGTAAATATTATATATCTTTAAAATATATAAATATATATTATATATCATAAAGATATATAATATATATAATATTATATATATAATACATATATAATATATTATAATATTAGGCATCATGGTGTGTACTGTAGTCCTAGATACTTGGAAAGCTAAGGTGGGAGGATCATTTGAATCCTGGCTGCAGTAAGCTATAATCACACTACTGCACTCCAGCCTGAGTGACAGAGAGGGATCCTATATTTAAAAAATAATAACAATAAAGTAAATATAGTCTTTTCAGAATGTGACTTCATGGATAAGAAGGGCCATTTTTTTCTGTAAGTGGGTTCCACAGGAAAAACTGTAGAACTTGATTATGAGTAGATTTTTGTATTTGATGTGTGTGTGTGTGTGTGTGTGTGTGTGTGTGTGTGTCTTACCTGTCTGTTCCTGTAAATAACAAAGCAGGTTTTCTAGAACTAAATAGCTAATTAAAATAAACTCTAACTCAATCTCTTCAGTCATATCTGCTGTTATCTTTTGTCCTTTAGGAGTCATTTCTTCCTTTCTAAATCAATTAGGCACATGGCTCATATCCTTCCTTGTCATCAGGTTTTTGACTAGACCAATAATAATTATGGGATCTAGAGATCTTATTCTGTTCTGCATTGACAGTGCTTTATGAACACTAACTAAATACATAAATTAGTTAAATATATAGCTCTTTTCCCTCCCTCCTTCCCTCCCTCCCTCCCTCCCTTCCTTCCTTTCTTCCTTCCTCTCTTTCTTTCTTCTTCTTCTTTTTTTTTTTTTGCCTAGACAATTTTTAATGTTTTTCTTAATATTTTTGTTAGAGACAGGGTCTTACAATGCTGCCCATGCTGGCCTGGAACTCCTAGCTAAAGTGATCCTCTGGCCTCAGTTTTCCCAATAGCTGGGACTATAGGCATATACTACGGCACTCAGCTTTCTTCTTCATTTTCTAAGTTATTCTTTGAAAACTCTTTCCCTCCTTTCTCCCTCCCTCCCTCCTGTCATTCCTCCCTCCCTTCCTTCCTTCCTCCTCCTTCTTCTTCTCTTCTTTCTTCTTTCTTTCTATTTCTTGAAATATGACAGTTGTGTTAGGGTGTCCAAGATCACATTCAACTTTAGTGATATACTATAAAGATATATTTATTTCAATAGTTTTTGGAGTACAAGTGGTTTTTGGTTACATGGATTAACTATATAGTGGTAAAGTCTGAGATATTAGTGTTCCTATCACCCAAGTAGCGTACACTGTAACAAACATGCAGTTTTTTAACCCTTACCTTCCTTACTCCCTCTCCCTTCTGCATTTCCAAAGCCCATTAAATCATCCTGTATGCCTTTGCTTACCCATGGCTTAGTTCCTACTTGTAAATGAGAATATACAGTATTTGTTTCCATTCCTGAGTAACTTCACTTAGAATAATGGCCTGCAGCTTCATCCAAGTTACTGAAAAACACATTACTTCAATCTTTTTAATAGCTGAGTAGTATTCCATAATGTGTGTATGTGTGTATATATGCATGTGTAATGTATATATATATATATATAATAGCTGAGTAATATTCCATAGTATGTGTGTGTATATATGTGTGTGTGTATATATATATATATGTATACATATATATGTATACATATATATATATATACACACACACACAAACATCACATTTTCTTTAGCCACTTATTGTTTGATGAGCATTTAGGTTGGTTCCATATCTTTACAAGTGTAAATTGTGCTGCTATAAATATATGTGTACAGGTGTCTCTTTGATATAATGACTTCTTTTCCTTTGGGTAGTCAGTAGTGAGATTGCTGAATTGAATGGTAGGTCAACTCTTAGTGCTTTAGGAAATCTCCATACTCTTTTCCATATAGGTTGTACAAATTTACATTTCCACCAGCAGTGTATAAGTATTCCCTTTTGACCACATCCATGCCAACATCTATTGTTTTTTGATATTGTTGTCCTTTTAATAATGGCCATTCTTGCAGGGGTAAGGTGGTAGGTATCTCATTGTGGTTTTAATTTGCATGTGCCTGATGATTAATTATCTTGAATATTACTTTTCACATGTTTCTTGGCCATTTGTATATCTTCCTTTGAAAAATGTATATTCATGTCATTTGCCACATTTTGATGGGATTATTATTATTATTATTATCACTGATTTGGGTTCCTTGTAGATTCTGGATATATGTCCTTTGTTGAATGCATAGTTTGTAAATATTTTCTTCCACTCTGTGAGCTGTTTACTCTGCTGATTATTTCTTTTGCTATATAGAAGCTTTCTAGTTTAATTAGGTCCCATTTATTTATATTTATTTTAGTTTCATTTGATTTTGAGGTCCTAGTCATGAATACATTTCCTAGGCAATGTCCAGATGAGTGTTTCCTGGGTTTTCTTCTAGAATTTTTCAAGTTTCACATCTTTGATTTGAGTCTTTGATCTACCTTGAGGTGATTTTTGTATAAGGTTTATTCCAGTTTTATTTTTCTTCATGTGGTTTGCCAGTTTTCTCAGCACTAAAAGAAAAAAGTAGTGTGCCCTTTCCCCAGTTTATGTTTTGTATGTTTTCTCAAGGATCAGTTTGCTGTATTTGGGATTTATTTATTGGCTCTCTATTCTGTTCCATTGGTCTATGTGTCTGTTTTTGTACCAGTACCATGCTGTTTTATGTAGCCTTGTAGTACAGTTTGAAGTCAGGTAATACGATGCCTCCAGATTTGTTCTTTTTGCTTAGTCTTGCTTTGACTGTCAGTTCTTTTTTGTTTCACATGAATTTTAGCATTGTATTTTCTAATTCTGTGAAAAATGATGTTGGAATTTGGATGGGAATTGCATTGAATCTGTAGATTGATTTGGGTAGTATGGTCATTTTCATGATATTAATTTTTCCAATACATAAGCATGAGTTGTGTTTTCATTTGTTTGTGCTATGATTTTTTTCAAACCATATGATAATCTCAATAGATGTAGGAAAAGCGTTCAACAAAATCCAGCATCCTTTATGATGAAAACCCTCAACAAACTAAGCATAGAAGGGAAATACCTCAAAATAATAAAAGCAGTATATGATGAACCCATAACAAACATCATGCTGAATGAGCAAATGCTGGAAACATTCCCCCTGAGAACTGAAACAAGACAGGGATGTTCACTTTCACCACTTCTATTCAACCTAGCACTAGAAATTCTATCAAAATGAATCAGGCAAGAGAAAGAAATAAAGGGCATCCAAATTGGAAAAGAGAAATTCGAACTACCATTGTGTACCAGTGATATAATCCTACACCTAGATAATCCTGAATACTCCTCCAAAATACTCCTAGATTTGATAAATGAATTCAGTAAAGTCTTAGGCTACAAAGTCAATCTACACAAATCAATAGCACTGCTATACACCAATAACAACCAAGCTATAAATCAAATTAAGGACTCAATCCCTTTTACAATAGCTCCAAAAAAATAAAATACCTAGCAATTTACCTAACCTAGGAAGTGAAAGATCTCGACAAGAAGAATTTTTAAATGTGTTTTATAGAGATTGGTCTTACTATGTTGTTGCCCAGCTGGTCTAGAACTTCTGGCCTCTAGTGACCTGGATCCTCTGTCCTTGGCCTCCCAAAGTCCTGGGGTTACAGATGCAGAACTCCATATGGTCCACCAACTCTACTGTGGGAAAATAAAAAATCTATCAATAAGTATGCCCCATGCAGTTTTAACCCATTGGTGAAGGGTCAGCTAAATATATTTGGACAAATAGACATACAAATGCATAGGACTGTAACTAAAATATTAAAAACTGTGGAGACACAGAGAAGATGCATCTACTTCTACCAAGAAAGCAAAAAGGTTACCTGAAAAATAGGTGATGATCAAGTGCATTAGTTGTGCTTGTCTGTTGAAAATGTGTAAGTGAGCTTGAAGAGTCCTAGGAATGGGATTCCATTCATTGTCAGTGATTGAACTGTAAACAAGGAAAGTAAACACACAGTGGCTTCATACAGCATCTTTCTGGCATAAACATCTGATGTTTATGATGACGGCAATTTAGACATTTAAAAAAGAGGATAGAATAAACAGAGATAAGTGATATTAAACACTTCATATCACAACAATAGAGAAGACATTTCAATAGCTTTCAGATATACCTCATTATACCTCATTCAGATAAAAAAGTGGTGTGGGGCAAAAATATTGTTATATAACACAATTTGATATACTAACATGCTTATTTACAAAGAAAAACATAGATATGTGAATTCAGAGCAAAGTAAACACGTTATATTTCAAAAAAAGAAAAGAAAAGAAAACCTTACTAACATCACCTTATTTCATTATTTTCCCGAAGTCTACTAGGTAGCAGGAACATAAAATTAAACAAGATAGACATGGTTCCTCCCTTCACAGTGCTTACATACAATGGACAAGACAGAAGACTTAAAAGGCAATTATAATAAATTATGCATTATTGCATTAGAAATGCCTTGACACCCATAGACTGGGAATAATTACAACTATTACTGAAATATGTAGCAGTAAAAGAGGGCAATTATCAAAACTAACATAAACAGGACATAAGTCCCTGGGAAATTCTTCAGAAGACTAAACACTAAAAATGGGGCTTATTCTATGATTACATTCAATTTTTTTATTTCGTCCATATGCTTTATATATATTTTAAAGCAGGAAGGTCAGTGAGCCTTCCCTGGAGAGTTCTGGCTAAGCTCTATTTGCACTATCATCAGAAAGGTAATGCTGTCATGCAGATGGCCCCCTGGTCTGGGCAGCTTGATGAAAGTGCCTTTGTGTTCCTAATTAACAAGTGAACAACTGTGCCAACTGCTTTGATACATTTGAAACCTTCTGTTCTCAGACTTTTGATGAGCTGTTTACTCAGAAGCAGTACCTGCCTGCTTATTGGCCCCAGCATACCACTCCTAAAGGGCAGAGCAATAGTGAGATTGACAAAGATGCCTCTGTGCAAAGGAAGATCATCAAGAAGTGTAAGCCACATTCAGGTAGTCCACTTTAGATCTCATTGATGGAAGAATAAAGTCTATGACTGTAAAGCACAAATATTTCTTGGCAGTAACTCAATGTATCCAGAGCTCACAGTTCAGTAATGAGCTGCCAAACTAAGTTGTTCTTTGATTCTAGGAGTTCCCAAATCTGTACCAGTGTTAAAAAAAAGCAAGGTTTCCAGGATCTTTACTCAACTCTTAAAAAAATTAGTGGTAAAGTAGATGCTGGCACAGAGAGTAAATTAGAACATCAAATGATACTAGAATAATAAATGTTAAAGTGTATGCCAAATTATATCTAGCATGCAAAATAAAAGGTATGTTAATGAAGCCCAAAGTCCCAAACCACTTTGTGCATATAATTGTGTGAAATCTAATGGGAGGAGCAAGTGTTAGTAGCTTTTTTTTTTTAATTTATTTTTTATTTTTTTATTTTTTGAAAGAAAGGAAAAGAGAGGAAAGAAAGTGAGAGTGAAAGAAAGAAAAAAAAAGAATGCACGAGAGAAAGAAAGAGGAAGAAAAAGAGGGAGAGAGAACAGAATTCTTGTTCTACTGCCCAGG
>CAUYLG010012840.1:170000-181826 GCA_963573385.1 Cacajao melanocephalus | reverse complement strand
CGGACAGGGGAAATGTCAAGTGATTGTCATAAATAGGAAGACGGAAAACAGATTGTAGAGTTACTATAGACCAAGCTCAGAAGTATCTTTTTTTTTTTCCATGAATAGTAGAAATTTGGTTGGGTGTGATGGCTCATGCCTATAATCCCAGCACTCTGGGAGGCCGAGGTGGGTGGATCGCTTGAGGCCAGGAGTTTGAGACCAGCCTGGCCAACATGGTGAAATTGTCTTAACTAAAAAACAGTGTTATGAAGAAGAGTATGGCACATTTAAAGAAGCAAAATATCCAGGATATTGGTAGCATAAAAACGGACAGGGGAAATGTCAAGTGATTGTCATAAATAGGAAGACGGAAAACAGATTGTAGAGTTACTATAGACCAAGCTCAGAAGTATCTTTTTTTTTTTCCATGAATAGTAGAAATTTGGCTGGGTGTGATGGCTCACGCCTATAATCCCAGCACTTTGGGAGGCCGAGGTGGGTGGATCGCTTGAGGCCAGGAGTTTGAGACCAGCCTGGACAACATGGTGAAATTGTCTTAACTGAAAATACAAAAATTAGCCAGATGTAATGGCACACCATCTGTAGTCCCAGCTACTCAGGAGGCTGAGGCAGGAGAATCTCTTGAACCTGGGAGGCAGAGGTTGCAGTGAGCTAATTCCAGCCTGAGCGACGGAATGAGACACTGTCTCAAAATAAAATAAAATTGCAGAAATACACTGAAATATATTAAACAAGAGTATGGTCTGATCTGATCAGATTTGTGTCTTAGGAGGTTAACTTTGGCTGCTTTACAAAACAATGGATTGACTTATGAAAGCTTTCTTAAAGCAAGATGTTTTTCAGGGACATGAACTGGGATTTTACTACTGAATCCCAGACGAAAATTATGATAGTTTTGACCATGGTAATTGTGGCATGATTGTTTCCAACTCCCTTCCAGCCTTCTTGCCTATGTTATCATAATAATTTGGCATCATACACTCTCAACTGCCTTGTTGTACATTTAATTACACTAATTCTACCATGTTTCTTTATTGACATGTCTAGGGAATATAGCAAAATTAGTAATAATTATAAAAATTATTTTAGATATTCTAAGATAGAATGCCTTTAGGTCAAATGTAGGTCACTGACCTATAGTTTGTACAGTTGCTTTCTTCCCTATTTTGAAAAATTTTTTGTTAAAAAAAAAATTGAACTCCAATCTTCCAACATTTCTTTTTTCTACAATACTATTACCTATAAATTTCATCAGTGTTCTAGGATTTAACTCATCTGGATCAGAAAACATAAATGTATTTTGATTATTTTCTTGCAAAAACATCTTTAATTTTCTTAGGCTTAAATTTTATCCAACTACACTATCTTCAGTTTATTTCCAAAATAAAAGAAATTAACCTGATGGTCTTGCGGTTGTGATATTTTATGTTAGCATTCCCTTAAGTCCGTATCATCTTTATTGTGATTATGAAGCCTCTTTTCCCCAAAATTCACTTAGAAAAATGGCAAAATTATTTTACATTGCTATACACTCAAATTCAACTTCCAGATATTTTTCATAAGTTGTCTTTGTTTTAAAACAGTTTTTGTTATTGTCAGGAATAACTTGAATATCCCTGGTGGACTTCTTGGGAAGAATACGTTATCTATTATTCAGTAGGCTTGCTTGAGCTTCTCAAAACTATTGCTCTGGATAATTAATAAATAAACCTGCCAATAAAATAATTCATGTGGAACCCAAAACAAAGTAAATACATTTATTTGCCAAAATTTCAAGCAGGAGCATGATTAAAAGAGACTCTATTATTTTCTTTTTTATTTTATGATGCTTAGGTTTAGGATCCAAGTTACCAAATAAAATAGTTCTTTTCTGTTAAAGTCACCATAAGAGGACAGAGTGTAGCATTGTTAAAAACTGGTTCATCTTTTGTTATGGCAATACACCTTTGAAGGACATAGAAATTGTTTTAATTGGATAAATTAGATGTTCTTTGTGTCCATATAAAGTGTTGAATTTAATGATTTGGTTGAATGGATGTCAGTGTTTCTGTTCAATCTTTCAATTAAACTAATATTAATCTTACATTTTCTAAAGAAAGCTTAATAGCACAAGATAACTATGATATCTCCAGGACATACAGTAAGGTCACTGGATATAAATGAGCCCACATTGTTTTCCTGAATAATTCTGCAGCAAAAAGAAAGGCTATGGAAATTGTAGCTGTACTAGCTTTCCTCCATTTCAATCACTTAGGACCAGCGCTAAAAGATCTATGTCTCTCTTTTGACTCATTGTTATATGTGGCACTCAGTTCCTCTACTTCATAAAGATCATCTATAAAATTGTAATTTCACGTCTGGTTTTGTCTGTTTTAACTAACAAAAATCAAGACAGACTTTTGACTAACTCTTTTTTTGTAAATTTCTGGAAGATCTATTGCAAATGAAAAGTACTTTATTTGTTTTTCAAAACTAATTTGACTTGATTTACACAAACCAAGTTTTAAATCACATATCACATTAGAAAACAGATTTGGGTATAGGTTATTTTCTTTAAAAATTGTATAAAAATAGAAACATAAAACACTGAAATCATTTTTTACTGCTCATAAAATTTCAAAATTATGAAGGTCCTTCAATTTGATAATGATTGGTGTCTAGCAACACCATTCAGAGAGGCTGTAAAATTACGAGGACACTTCAGCACTCCTGTGAGCATTTCCACTCAGAGGTGATTGACCAGCATGACTCACAGAGCAATTTCCCTCATATTTGTAGGAAAGCCTTGGTCTTTCAGACTGAAAAATTTAAAAACACGAAGACAGCCCAATAATTTTAAATTGTGGTATATACCATACATGCCTAGAAATCCAATTTGTTTTCTAAATAAAAACATTACAACTTTTAAAATATAATGGACCTACTCACCACAAAACAACAATCTATCCCTTCAAATTCATATGTCAAATTGCTCCAGCTGTTATTTCTCCCAACCTGGGATTTTCTGAAATGAGGAATTGTTCTAGCCATCAAAGAAGATTATTTATTTCTTTTAAACTCTTCTTGGGCTATTACTCTAAAATAATCTTGAGATTTCTTTCCAACCATCCTGTGACCTTTGGAAGTCATTCTGAATTTAGATGAATTATGTGTACTTGCATGTAAACACACACACTATGTCTTCTCAAAAGTTATATTTGAAAATAAAGCTGTGTTCAAGAAATATATATTTATAATTCTTCTGAGTTTATTTCTGCATCTATAAAATGGGGACAATAATGTCTACCTTAAAAGCATGTTGTGAGGTTTAAATGAGTACATGGTATACTAAACTGACATGTAGCAGATGTACAGTAAATATTTGCTATTTTGATATCATCATCATTATCATTATAACAATAACTGCCAATCTAAAGTTTGATGCTATATAAAAACCATTCAATTCCAACAAACTCTATCAGATCACTCACATTTTGGGATCTCATCATAAAATATTAGCAGTGGTTATATCTAGATTGTGGAGTTTTTATTCAATTCAATGTTTTTCTTTTTCTCAACTATATTATCTTTTTAAAAATTTATATTGAATGCAATTACTTAAACAAAACAAGGACAGATATCATGCACTATATATTGCCAAGCATACTTAACACTTGTCTATTTATAATGATTGCCATGATAGGCCATGGAGAGGGAAGTATATGGTTTTGGGGGGAGCTAAAAACAGAAGTCAGCATCAAGGGAGATTCAGCAGTTACACAGGGCACACATAGTAAATGCAGATTATGAAACACCTCAGGCATCACAGATCCCTTCTAAACCCCAAACCAATGAGGGTGGGAAGGGAAGGCCCTAATTTCTAAATTTCCCACTGTCATATCTCCAGTGTCTAGAATAGAAGATCCTGAGGCATAGACAACCTTCAAACACTTTTGTTGAATGAATGGCCTGGATAAAGACTAGCCTTCCAAGTCAGCTAGTAAGGATCAGCTATTGAGTAAAAACTGGACTTGAGAATGAGATTTGGATAAAGATGTATAAATGAGGTCTTCTGATCCTAACTCCCTTTTCTTTAAATCTAGGAATCCAAATATCCCTAGTAGTAGTATGGATGGGTAGATATAGATGGAACTGAAAAAGAAAAAGGTGGTCCTTACTGGTTTACTTATTCAACAGGGGTAAAAGAGATACATAGGTAGCTAGAATTAAGAAAGCCTAAATCATATCCTCCAATCCAATTTTTCCCATATAGTAGGGATGATTAGGTACACATATAGGAATTAGCACATTGTTTCTTTATTCCTCATTAGACTTTATTCTTTACAGATTAGCTTCTTTGAAAGGAAGCCCAGAGAAAAGAGGGAGTTAGTGGCAGGCCTTGAACTCCAACAGTTATTATAAAAGCACCAAAGACAGACATCCAGGTAAGGGACAGAAGATTTATCTGGAAAGATTCCTGGAGTGGGCCACGACAGAGTTTTAAAAGGTATGAGTAATCAGGTAAAGAGAAAAGGAAATATTTTCCTGCTAAAAGGCAGCACCATGAACGAAGTCACAAAGACAATAGGATCATATAAATATGGAAACTACAATGAATTCTAGAATCTTAAAGAATAATTTACAAGACAGAGAGGAATAAGAAATAATACCAGAAAGGCTGACATGAGCACCAGCAGTTTGGTAGAAGAGAGAATAAACTGAAAACAGGGATATCA
The DNA here is from genome assembly GCA_963573385.1 of Cacajao melanocephalus. Taxonomy (NCBI): domain Eukaryota; kingdom Metazoa; phylum Chordata; class Mammalia; order Primates; family Pitheciidae; genus Cacajao; species Cacajao melanocephalus. The sequence continues at coordinate 177,108 of CAUYLG010012840.1, read as the reverse complement.
GTTTAGAGACTGTAACAGTCAAAGATAAAAAACTAATTACTTCGAGTATCAAGATATTAATAACTGATGACTGCACCCAAACAAATCACATTCTGACAAATCTGAAGTATCATTCCTCAAAACCCTTTAGTTTAATCCAAAAGATAATTAAAAAGATGTAATTCTAAACAGGTTAACCACATGGCTTCTGTGGGTTTACTGGGCAGCATCGCCATCAGTGGTACAAAATTTGAGAGCTGGAGAAATCTTGGACTTAGGACTTTCTGCTCTACCAGAAACTACAAATTCCACTTCAGGAGAACACAATATCAAGACTACAATATCAAGACAAACCACTGAAAACAAATGTGAGGCATCCTATGCAACTATGAACGGATCTAGTAATTGCTGCTCCATGCTTGTATCAAATGACAAACTATGATAGACAGTCCAATCAGTGGCATAATGATGACATTGCTTGACTTTTTTATGTATTCTCATTCTTTTGTATGAAATTGTAAATGTTTGTGGACAAATATTTTCATGCCAGGAACCAATTTGGAAACTCCAATAGCCATTGTCTATACCTATATAACTCTCTGGATTTGAACTGACAAACTTAAGTGCCAAATCCAGTTTAATTATTCATTTGGTCACAGCCAAAATTACATAAAACTGCTGTCATACCTCTTCAGATGACAACAAATCTCTTTCTTAATTTCCTGTGTATGAGACTGGATACATTGGTTTGTAAATTTGTTTTATTTTATCAAGAGTTGCATCTATTGATCTAGGGATGCAGCCTAAACCTCACCTTTCCTATGTATATTTTATTGTTTAAAAAAGTGGCTTAAAAGTAAACATTTATATATACCTTGACTCATGAAAGTAAAAATTTGAGGTTTATAAATAAATAAAACTATTAAATATAAACTATTGATATAAATAAAACTATTGAAGTAAACCAATTGTTTCAAAATTAAAATTTCTTAACAACGTAAAATTTAAATTTCAGAATTTATCATAAGAAGGCAAAAACTTGAGAAAATAAGATAATTTCTTAAGGATAATACATATTAGAATTCAAAATTTCTGGTGGAACAGGAAGTTCCCTTAGGCTCCAGGCCCACCCTAGGCTCCAGATCAGCCTAACACCAGGTCAGATCCCATAGGGCCAGCCTCAAGGCCAGTACCCACAGACCCAGAATCCAACCATATCCCACCATCAGGTGAGCACCTGTGCACCCTGATGTCAGGTCAGCATCCGGCCCAGCCACCAGCCTGGCCCCCAAGAGCCTATATTTCAGCAGACCCAGGGTTCAAACTCATCGCAGTAGACTCCAGGGCTGGGCTGGCCTCTACAAACACAGAATCCAGGCCTACTCAGTGCCAAGTCAGCCACTGTGCACCAAGGCTCCAAGACTACCCTTGTGGCCCAAGCACCAAGCTGGCCCCTATGGATTCAGTAAACAGCTCTTTGCCAGCAGATTCAATAACACACTAGCCCCATGGGCCCAGGATTCAGGACTTCGCTAGCAGATCTAAGCTATAAGCCCATTACACTAGACTCAGATTCTAGGCCCAATCCCACAAACCTAGGTACCGACCCACTCACCTGCTGACCCAGGGATTAGATCAGCATGTCTGAGGATTATGACAGTAAGTCTGCCCCTAGACCATACCAGACAGCCTGCCTAGAATCTCTGGATGGCCTGACTGGTGAAGGACTTTCCCTAGTGAAGCCAGTCTGTAAAGACTGGAATAAGTACCTACTTCTTCCAACGCTCACACACAAATCCATGGCCACAAAAAACACAAACAATCAGGGAATCATGACATCACCAAAGCAGCAAAATAAAGCACCAGTGTCTGACCCTAAAAAATAGAGACTTTGCCTGACAAAGAATTATTAAAATAATCTTCTTAGAGAAGCTCAGTGAGCCATGATAGATTACAGATAGACAACTAAATGAAACCAGGAAAACAACACACAAACAAAAGGAGAAATTCAACAAAAGATGAAAACCATAAAAGGAAATTAGAGCAGGAAGTCCCAAGTCCCGAATACCTCCTAATTTTTATTAATTGTTAAATTTAGAGTCTGTATTTCTAAAATAATTGTTGTATTTTACTTTTTTTTTTAGATGGAGTTTCACTCTTCTTGCCTAGGCTGGAGTACAATGGCATGATCTCAGCTCATGGCAACCTTTGCCTCCCAGGTTCAAGCAATTATCCTGCCTCAGCATCCTGCGTAGCCGGGACTACAGGTGCCCTCCACCAAGGCAAAGTTATGTTCCAGATAGGATTATTATTTTATGCAAGATTTACAATCTCTAAAATTGCCAATACCTCCCAAGGGCTTAAAGAGCAGAATACAAAATCATTGTAAATACATATAAATTGATTGCAAAGCTAATTGAAGACTAAAAACCCTGAGGATAATAAACATTTTATTCATTAGAAAACCCATTCCCCTTAGAAAAAAAAAATATATAAATACCTATATATACCTCTTAGAAAAAAATATATATATACGTATGTAACAATCCTACAAGATTTGCACATGTAGCCCAGAACTTAAAGAATAATAAAATTAAATCAAGAAAAAAATATATTTTTTCTGTACTTTTGTTTCATCCTCTAATTAATCGTTATAAATCTCCATGAAATTTTTGATTATCTAACATTTATTACCATTTCACATTTCTTTGAAATCATAATTCCATGCATATTTAAGAAGGCATGAAAACCTACCCATAGACATTTTTCTTGTGGAGAAAGAGAAATGTCTGAAACACTGGGAACTGGAAGAGTGAGGGACTCTAATTATCTACGACTTTTTTTTTTACATAGTATAGTCATGTAATGGAATAGAGTTTCTTTCCAAAATCCCAGAGTCAAAAATAATATGAATTATTTTAACTGTTAAATATTATATGATACTTTTTCTCACAAATGTAAAATTATTAGTAACACAGCTAAATATACACCTAAAATAATTATGTGATCCAAACACATATTGTACATAGATGTTGCTACCATGAAATCTAAGAATGCCACTTTCTCTTCTGTAGCTACATTTTGAATCACCTTAAGATTATTTCTTTACCAAAAAAAAAAAAAAAGAACAAAAATAAAGCTTTCCTGCCAAAAAAAAAAAAAAGCTAATAATATGCAAGAAATCTGTGTGGCTCAGAAAACGCTAGTTTATAGACATCAAGTTTATATGGTTTAGCTCATCAAGACAATCAATCATTCATGTTTATTGAACACCTATTATGAGCAAATAACTGTTTCAACTGAGACTTTGGAGAATCTTAACCAAATCAATAATTCAACTGTGAAAAACAAGCCTAGAGGTGCACTGATTCTTCCTAGTTTTCTATACCTCAGATTTACATTCATGCTATTAAATTGGCCTCTGGCGTTATGAGATTTAATTAATCCATTAATTCCAAAATCACAATGAGATTTGTGTCTTACAGAGATAATGGCTAGGGGTGTATCCACTGTGTTTCATTCATTATATGAATGGACCCTCTCACATGCCACAGTTAAATGAACAGGTGCCCTGATCTGGACACAAGATAAACTTGCAGTTGCTGCCTTCTCTCAATTGCTTTAGCCATTCCAGGTTTAAGAGTGTCATGGTTCCCATCTCTCTATAAACCATGATTCTTACTACACTTACTTCCTTGAGTCCTCCCAGGTTAACCACAAACATTTTATCAACTGCAGAGTAGCTTTTAGCCTAGCTTGATTAATTTACACACGGCTTATACCAATTCTCCTAAGATCACTTATGTGGTTTGCTTTAATTAATCACACTGTTCACCAAGCTCTAAAAATGAAAAGGAAGCCTGTTTATTTGCATGTTGTGAACCAAAAACTCAAAATATAAAAACAGCATTAATTGGTCATTCCCAAATTTTCTATAGTTGGCTCTATAGCAAAAGACTCCTATAATATGCATTTATCCCTCTGAATTGGATATGGCTTATACTTAACGCAGTATAAATAGCAGTCCCTTGACCATGGTCCAGCCTTATTGAACTCCTATCCCTCTGTCTAGGGAAAGCCAGAAGAAAGTAGAGACACAGGGCATTATCCAAGAAGATTATCTGTAGGGTCCACCATAGCAGCTGTGGTCTTAACAAGATGAACTCATCTTTGTTCCTGATTGTCACTACTTACAACTACCTGCCCATAAGAGAAAGTGTGGTGCTGTATAGCATGTCTATTGCAATGGAGAGAGAGGGAGGCTTATTTTCTCCTCGGTTTTATCCTAGATATTATTAACTTAACTGATCAATTTTACTTAAGGGGACAAGTAAATTTTTACACAAGATACTTCTGTGGCTCAGTTACATTGTCTACCCCAAAACATCCCTAATCCTTATGTCAGGTTCACAACTACACCAAATGTCATGCTCAGGGTCAGGTCCAGGCCCATGCTGAGGTCCAAGGGGTGTAGGTGGATGGACAGATAGCTGAAAGAACACTGCGGGGGCGGGGGGGTTGCGGCAGTGGTATATGGGAGGGGGGTGGTCGTAGGCAGGTGAAATGTAGTTTTATTCAGCAGCTGTCTCAGCAGCAGCTCTCTCACACTAGCCCTCTCACACTGTCCGCTCTGTCTCGGCTGCTTGAGCCGGCCGCACCCATGCACAGCTGCGCAGCCGGCTCTCCCTTCTTTTCAGGGTCAGCAGCTTAACTCTCTCTGGGCACGAGCATGAGCTATGTTGAACCACGCTGTACCCTGTCTCCCCTTTTTCTGTCTATAAGACGGACAGCTCTCATACTCTCTCTCTTTCTCTGGGTGCCAGCCCAAGAGCCATGTCAAGCCATGCCCCAGAGCTCCTGTACAATTCAAGCAGGACAGTTATACCTTTTCACACAACAGTGGCTCTGAGCCAAGTATGAACTTACACAAACAAGTTATATAACAAGCAGAGGTGTGTGCCTGCACACCAATCCTGCTGAGTCATGCAGACCTGGATGTCTGTGTTGGCCTATTCCTTGATCAAAGTAAATCCATGTGCCTTACACCTTACTCTCAGTAGGCAGCATATTTCTCTGAGAACAAAGAGCAGAAACCTTTGTAGGCTCTCACCACCACTTCAAGCCACTCACTTGTATCCTGGCATACATACTTCCTTCCCTCCTTATACTATGGCTGAACTGTTTTTGAGCCTATGTAAGTCTGACACCTTCACAAACGCATTAGATTCCATCCCTCTTACCAACTCAAGCATATTATTCCAGCAAGTCTTCTCTTTCTCCTGCACCATCAATTTTTTAAATCTTCTAGTTCATCCACATCAGTACAGAAATATGCTGTTATTTCATCTTTCTTTTAAAAAAAGTACCATCATTTGACACTGTCTAGATTATTGGAATATTCACTTAACTGGTCTCCCTGCTTCCACCAGGGCCCACTAAAGCCTATTCTCAACCCAGGTGTCACAGTGATCCTTCTAAAATGGAAATCAGATCACATGGCTTCAGGGATACTCCTGCAGTGGTTCCTCCTTTTTGGTATTCTTTATTTATTCTGCTCTTTCTTACAAGCTCTTTTGTTTTTCGTAGATACAGGATCCTGCTCTGTCACACAGACTGGATTACAGTGGCAATCCTAGCTCACTGCAGCCTTCACCTCCTGGGCTCAAGGGATCCTTCCACCTCACCCTTCCAAGTAGCTGGAACTACAGGTGTACACCATCATGCCCAGCTAATTTTTAAGTTGTTTTTTTTGTGTTGACAGGGGTCTCATTATGTTGCCCATGTTGACCTTAAACTCTTGGCCTCAAGCAATCCTCCTGCCACAGTCTTCCAGAGCCCTGGGATTACAGGCATATGCCACCATGCCCAGACTTCTCTCAAATTCTTAATGTTGGAGTGATCCAGAGCACAGTCCTTGGTCCTTTTCTGTTTTTCCTACATTGATTTAATTAGTGATTTCACCAAATATTAATGTATTGACTATTATCTGTATTCTAACAGCTCTCAAGTTTATACTTCTGGCTTGGCCAACTGGATATCAAATTCACTATCTTTAAATTAAATCTGCTCCACTTGCATTTCCCCATCATGGTCAATGGCAACTCCATTCTTCCAATTGCTCAGCCCAGAAACTTGAAATCACACTTAACTTCTCTATTTTTTTCCACACTTCATATTCCCAAATTAGTGGTATCGGCATCACCTGAAAACTTCTCACAAATGCAAATTCTTGGCACGCGTGGTGGCTCATGCCTGTAATCTCTGCACCATGGGAGGCCAAGGTGGGCAGATCACTTGAGGTCACTTGCCTGGACAACATGGCAAAATCCCATTTCTACTAAAATTTAAAAATTAGCCAGGTGTCATGGTGCATGCTTGTAATCCCAGCTACTTGGGAGGTTGAGGCAGGAGAATCACTTGAGCCCTGGAGGCAGAGGTTGCAGTGAGCCAAGATGGTGCCACTGCAATCCAGCCTGGGTGACCGAGTGAGATTCTGTCTTAAAAAAAAAAAGAAAGTGTATTTTTGAATCAACTCCAGATCTTTTAAATCACAAACTCTGAATGAGACCCAGAAATACCTGTTGTTCAGCTAATATTTCTAGCTGATTCCAAATGTCTGCTCAATTATGGTTTGTACAGAACCATTATATAAAGGAATGTCCAAAGCCTTATTGGAAACTGAAAGAAGCTTAGTAGCAAAGCCTAGTTTTCAACTAAAGTTTGAGTTCTTTGCAGACCACTGAAATAATTATAATTGCTATTGTTCAACCGCACAGGGGTCTCATGGAGAGTGGAAAAGTATGGCTGTGTCATGATTAAAGCAAAACGTGTGAGGTATGATGGCCTGAGTTGAAAGACTGTAATGCCCTATTACTTACATATTCCTGAGCAAAGTATTTCACATCTTTAGCCTTACCTTCCTCTCCTATGAAATGGAGTTAATAATACTTAGCTCACAGTGTCATTGGGAAGACTGAGCAGGTCATGAATTTAATGACATCTACAGTAGTACTTAGCATTTAGTATGCATCAATAAGTGTTTGGTGCTGATGCCTTTACAGCTAAAAATTTCACTCTGACCTCTCTAACAGAGGTGTCATCTTCATTTCAAAAAGCAAGTTAAAGGCCA